>PVJN01001060.1:63217-157127 GCA_004026805.1 Lasiurus borealis | reverse complement strand
CCCACCTGGTCCCCCAATTCTCCTTGGTCCTGCCTGCGCCCCCCAGTCCATCTGGCCCAGTGGTTCTCCACCTTCCTAAGGCCACGACCCTTGCATACACCTCCTCATGGGGTGTTGACCCCCAACCATGACATGTTGCTACTGTGATGCATCGTGATGTAAATATCTGCATTTTCCGATGATCTTAGATGACCCCTGTGAAAGGGTCCTTCGGTTGAGAACCACTGCTCTAGTGGCAAGGACTACCCCTTGTTCTGGCCTTTTTCTCCCTTGTATTAAGGCTTTGGGACACACCCCTAGCCTTTAGGCAGGAAATAACAAAACAGAAATTTACATGAGACAAACAGGTAGAGGCTGCTTCAGCCAACAATGTTTCCACTAAACAGTGAGTGATGAGCTCTGACCTTTCCGAGTAATGAAGGTGGACCAGCCTTCTGGTCTCCTGTTCACATCTCTTAGGGAGACCATGTTTGGTTTCCAGCACCTGCACACATGCCTCTTTTCAGATGCCTCTTCAGGAGCTGGTGCTGCACACACAGGGGGTCCAAAAGCGACAATGCTCATCACTTAGTGCCCCAACATGGACCTTTCTACCACTGCTGGCATCTTGACCGCGTTTCCTTTCGTTTTCTCCTTCCTCCCTCTTGCCCACAGCAGGGCCAGCCATGAAGAAAGCTCTGTACCCCTGTGCCCTGCACCCGCAGAAACCTCAGACCATCAGCCCTGACCACAGGGAAACTCCCTCCCCGGCCTGGGGACACGGAAGGCACACTCACAGCTGCCATGCCAGCATCCCTGAGGCTCTCCCAGGCTGGGTGCAGGCCTGCTGGACCCTGACCTTGCCTCGCCAGGAAGCCTGGCTGAGGAGAGCAAACCACTCCCTTGGGGTGCCTTCCTTTTGGGGGGCCGCCCCCAGCAGTCCGGGGAACTGGGCCCCCCTGTGCCCCGCCCCGGGAACAGAAGAACACACATTAAACCGCTTTTTAAATTCTTCTCCCTGCCTTTTCCCCAAATGCTTTTCACACCACTTCTTGTCTCCTTAGGTTTTGCCTCTGACCAAATGTGCCATTCATTTTTATTGATGCTGATTTGCATTTAATACATTACATCCTGAAATACTTAACTATGTTGTGTTAATAAAAAGCACAGTATTTACACTTTGAAGTGCTTCTAAAATAAAGTCCTTGGAAAACAGAATAACACTTCAATAATTTGATATTATTCAGATTATTTAAGTTAGTCATACTCTTTAATTTCCTTGAAAGTTTTTGTTGTTGTTGTTTTTATTTATAATATACTCTGCAGGAATTCTTACGTTATACATTTATACACTATAATTTCCTATAAAAGCATTATTTTTATTTTCTTTTTTGAAGTCTATTCAAGATTTGTAGTGAACAAAACTTTTATAAAGCCTTATAATTATTTTTGTACTCACAAAAGAAAAATAGTTTCAGAATACAGGATCACCTAAATGTTTGAAATGTATAGGTGAAAGTCAGCTAAAAAGATCATAGATTTTGCTACACACATTCTTCCCATACACATCACTGCTTTCATAGTACAACCATCTTCACTTACATATTTAAATAAAATTAAGTGAAATTGTAACACTGCTTACATTATCAGTTTATTTTAATTAGCTGAACAATTATGCAAACACCTGGTAAGTTACATGAACAGTTGCCATATGAATCGGCCTCCTTTGTTTTGTTTTGCTTTGTGTAATTGTTAAACTTCAGGGTATTCTTGGCAAATACCCCTTCCATTCAGGTAGATACGCCCATCTGCCCGTAGAGTCAGTTGCTGAACTAAAGGTGTTTTATGCACAGATTTTTCATGGATAAAATATGGCCATGGAAATCGATGGTAGCTATCCACTATCGTCTATCTCTTTCACCATAGGAGAGCCATAGCTATTTCTGCATTGACTCCTAAAAAATATTTGGGAATAGTTATCACTTAATAACATTAATATGCCTAAGTGTCCTCATGTGGGGGGTCAATTCTTAATATTTTTGATGGGAATATTATTCCTACATCCAGACCCAAAGAGTCAGGTTCAAACTGACTTGCATTACATAATCATATTCAAATTAAATCCATAAGAAAATAAATACAATTATGAAATCAGAAAATGTATTGCTATAACTATATTTTTGTTTTCTACTATCTCCTACTTCCAGTTATCCTTAAGTAAGAGATATTTGAATATCTCAAACTGGATACTCTTATGTTGTAAATCTATTTATAAAGACAATGAGCAGAGAGAGAAGAGAGTCCTAAAATTTTGTAAATATTCTATTTTGAATAAAATATAATCTATAGGGTAAGTTAAATTAAGGCTATAATTCAATATGAACAATCAATTCCATTGTCTCATTTGTAGACCATAATATCACTGTTAGCAGTTGCTTTTTATTTTCCAACTTGACAATAGTTTTAGTACTCTAAATCCAAAAGAAAAGTTAATATATTCAAGATGTATTAATATCTCAGTATGGATGTGTGAAGTATTTTTACATTGATGTTATAAAAATGAAAGTCCTTGAGCATATGCTGATAGATCATTTGTCTGTCATCTCATATTTAAAATAGATATCTAAGGTTAAAGTTATGATAATTCCCTCTAAATGTTTCATAAGCATTTTGACTTGTTTTAAAATTCTGTGATTGTGCTTATGAACTTTTGCAGAAAAGAAAACAAGAGATAAATATTTAGACAGCATAAAATAATAGTTCAGATGCCAAAACGTAAAGCATATTTTGGAAAGTGTTTCACATTTAAAGGATTTTAGAACATAAGACTTACTAGGGTTTTCCACAGACAATGCTCTTTGAGGCAGCCTCAGTGACCAGTACTCCTCTAAGGAGTACCAGGGGCTGCAGGCCTCTCATGCCTTCACCACACTATTGTCTGTGCCCATCGGTAATGCATATCCTATCTAATAAAAGAGTAATATGCAAATTGACCATGTCTCCACTATACCCACAAGCCACACCCACAAGCCAATCAGAGCAAGTATGCAAATTAACCCAACCAAGATGGCTATGGCCACAGAGAGAGCAGGAGAGAGGCTTGGATTGCCCCTGGCGATGGAGAAAGCCAAGCTTTCTGCTCACCCTAGCGGGGCCCAGGCCTCCACTTAAGGCAACAAAGTTTCAATGGCTGTATGAACAGAAGGGTTGGCTCTGCTGCAGGCTACAAAGTTTCAATTGTAGAAGATAAATAAATCCCAGATATCAGGGCCTCTGCTTGGGTCACCAGGGGGCATGGTTGGCCTGCAAACCACCACAGGCCCCTCGCCCAGGCTACCCCACAACCCAAGAGAACATACACCCTCATCCAGTACATCCTTCAGGGCAAACCAGCTAGTCCCCACCCATGCACCAGGCCTCTATTCTATTTAATAAAAGAGTAATATGCAGATTGACCATCACTTAACACACAAGATGACTGCCCCCATGTGGACACAAGATGGTCACCACAAGATGGCCATCAGGGGAGGGAAGTTGCGGGTGATCAAGCCTGTAGGGGAGAGTAGTTAGGGGTGACCAGGGTGGCAGCAGTGGGAAGTTGGGGGTGACCGGGCCTGCAAGGAAGGGTAGTTCATGGGAACCTAGGCCTGCAAGGGAGGGCAGTTAGGGGTGACCAGGCTGGCAGGGGAGCAGTTAGGCATCCATCAGGCTGGCAGGGGAGTGGTTAGAGGTGATCAGGTTGGCAGGCAGAAGCTGTTAGGAACAATCAGGAAGGCAGGCAGGTGAGCAGTTGGGAGCCAGCAGTCCCGGATTGTGAGAGGAATGTCAGACTGCCTGTAGGACATAAATGGATAGTCGGGCCTAAATGGATAGTTGGGCATCCCGGAAGAGGCCCCGGATTGGAGAGGGAGAGGTTGGGCTGAAGGACATCCCCACTCTCCCGTGCACAAATTTCATGCACCTGGTCTCTAGTATGTATATAAATTCCCTGGTTAATCTCACCCCTCCCACCCACCCCTGCCTTCCCTCTGAAATTCCACAGTCCGTTCCATGCTTCTGTGTCTCTGGATCTATTTTGTTCATCAGTTTACTTTGTGCAGGAGATTCTATATAGGAGTGTGATCCTGTGACACTTACCTTTCTGCGTGTTATTCACCTTCACCCCATGTGGAAAGTGATGTTTAGAGGAGTTAATAGTGCTTGCCTTTTAAGAAGAGACCCCAAGGAGCATAATCGCAACTGGAGACATGAGAAACACAATTGACAGAATTGTGAGCATCTAGATCCTCGGCTCCCTGACGTCTTCCCTGCATCCCACAGGGTGTTCCAGATTGTTCTGTGGGCAATCCAATTCTCTCTGGTCTGCTCATCACACAACTAGGTTTTCCTGGATTCCTTCGTGTTGTCTATCTTCTATGCATTCCTCAACTTTATCACACATTGTATCCTGATAATTGACTTCAATTTCCTGACTCAGAAACTCCTCCTCTGAATTGCCTCCATACATTTCTGGACCAGTCATGTGGACATATCCCTGCTATATGGTAGCCCCTCGCCAATATATCCCACAAATCTCGAGCGAGGGCAAAACGCACAGCAGGAGTATGTTGTAATGTCATTGTTCTATTCCATCGTGAAGCAAACTTACTATGAAAGAAACTTAGCACAGTTGCAAATAGTGTGACAGGATCTCGAGAATTATTCATCTGGACTCACAGGTTGTTGACATTTTGGTTCATTTGTTTGTTGTTTTTCTTTCTCTTTCCTTCTGAACCTAATGCAAGGTGGACAGCTTAACCGCAGTTGAGTTACGAGCATGAAACAGTATTCATACTCAACAAACATTTTCTTGGGTAAAAAATAAAAATAGCTATTAAGCCCTCCTTAAGCAAAATTTTATTAGAGATAACGAGAAGTATTTATCATTTTTTAAAGGTCATAGAAGAAGTAGCCAGACTTTGTTTGAAAAGTTAAGCATGAAATAAAACCTAGAAGCAAGGTGCTAATTATTTAGCTAAAAATATTCTTCTCGATTTAAATAAATGTTCCATTGGTTTTATTTCTTTTATATCACCCATGGCAACATTTTCAAAGAAGACAACTTAATAGGCACCAAACGTTGATAGACCTATTTAGAAAGAGATAAAGTTTAAATTGCCACACGAGGTTGACTAATGGAAAATGCGGCTCCCCTAGTTTTCATTGGTGGCTTCTTGGAACCCTAGTGTGACCTGGTTTCTTTGCAAGAAAATAGATTTAATTGGCCTTGTGTTGCAAATTAAAAAGGAAAATGAAACTGAAAAGTTTCACTTTGACTCTCAAACCACTGAAATGTCAGCAGCCCAGATTTATTTCCAGCTGGGCTCGGGACAAATAAGTAAAGCAAGACTTTATCACTTGTAAGTCTCTTCGTCCAGCAAACAATCCCAAGAATATTGGAATAAAAACCAAATGTGGGTAAGCCACCGAAAACAGCTGATTAAAGGCTCTTATTTTTAGAATGCTGAAGGATTTAAAATGGCTCAGGGGTTGAGCGTCAATCTATGTACCAGAAGGCCACTGTTCAATTCCTGGTCAAGGCACGTGCCCTGGGTGCAGGCTGGATCCCCAGTAGGGGGCGTGCAGGAGGCAGCTGATCCATGATTCTTTCTCATTATTGATGTTTCTCTCTCTCTCTCTGCCCTTCTCGCTTCCTCTCTGATATCAGTAAAAATATATTTTTTAAAAAAGAATGTAAGACACAATATAATTTCCCAAACTTTTCACTGTTTTTATACAGGAAACAAAAGTCCTCAGTAAAAGAATGATTGCCCATGTATTTGGGGAGAACAAGAGGGTGTGGGAAAAGCGAGAGATAATTGTATTGATTTTATTCTTTTAAACATCAGCTGGAGCCGAAACCGGTTTGGCTCAGTGGATAGAGCATCGACCTGGAGACTGAAAGGTTTCAGGTTCAATTCTGGTCAAGGGCATGTACCTTGGTTGCGGGCACATCCCTAATAGGGGGCAGGTGATGGATGTCTCTCTCTCATTGATGTTTCTAGCTCTTTATCCCTCTTCCTTCCTCTCTGTAAAAATATCAATAACATAGATTTCAAAAAATCAACTGGAAAATCAACAAGCTGTTTGGAAGTAATTTCCCCAGCAGGGGGGAAAAATCAACTAAAAAATAATCACAAGTAAAATTAATGTCAAACTAATTGAAAGTTATGAATAAAGCTTCTCTGAGCATCTGTGCACAGGGTTTGTGTAAATGTAAGTTTTCATCTCTTTGGAATAACTATCCAAGCCAGCAATGACTTGGCTGTATGGAAGTGCATGCTTACTTCCCAAAGAAACTGCACTACTGTTTTCCAGCGTGGCTGTAACGGTTTGCACGTACATGGCACTGTGGGAATGATCCAGTATCTGAAGTTGTCAACGTTTTTTTATATTTAGCCATCCTGATGTCGTGGCGATATCTCATTGTGGTGGAGTGAGACCTCATTGCTTTCTTTAATGACTCATAATGAAAAACAGATCTCATGTGATTATTTGCCATCTGTACATTGTTTTATATATAATTTCCTTTCATGTGTATTAAACATCTTTTGTTCTCTTTTTTTTTCCTCAAAGCTTTATGACTTTATGTTGTTAACATAGATCCATCATACATAAAATTTTGTATAAGGAGTGAGATTTAGTTAGAATTTTTTTTTCATATCATTCATCCATCCATTCCTCTAGTGGTCTAGTTCTATAGTAGCTATGGGTGATAAAATGCTTTAGAACAATTTGTTTAAAATGCTACCCAATAGACATTGAATGTCCTTTGTACCTTGGTGAAAAATTAGTGGGGCATATTTGTACGCATACATTTCTGAATTCTATTCACTAATATATCTCTCCTCTAAGAATGTCACACTTTGTGTAGCTGTAGCTATGTATTATCCTTAACTAGAGGCCCAGTGCATGAAATTCATGCACAGGTAGGGTCCCTCGGCCTGGCCAGCAATCAGGGTCAATCTGGGGGGTGACCAGTGGGGTGATTCAGGGCCCTTACTGGCATCCTCCTTAGCTGGCCTGGGGCCTGAGGTCTGGGGGCAGCTCCTGCACCGAGTGTCTGCCCCCCAGTGGTCAGTGCGCATCATAGTGACCAGTCATTCTGCTGTCTGGTCAATTTGCATGTTAGGCTTTTATTAAATAGAATGGATAGAATGATTCTTCTAATTTTAGTCTTATTTTTCAAAGTCCTATCTTTTCATATACATTTTAGGATAAGCTAGTCTATGTGTACAGAAATTGAAATAGGAATTATATTAAACCTATATTAAGTATATTAAACCTGTTGAAATTGTCATAGGAATTATATTAAACCTATAGACCAAAATGGGGAGAGTTGTCATCTCACTCTCTTTAATCAGATAGTTCATGAACATATATTAAGTTATGAGTAAGAAAACTATAGTCCTCCTTCTGTGTACCCTCTTTATTCTCACAATACTACACACTCAGACACTTGCTACCCCAGATTGTAGGGGGATTTCCCAGACCCAGCAATTCTGTGGCACCATCTGGATGTCCTACAACTTAACTCAATGCTGATACTTTTATTGGCCTGCGTTCTCTTTCTGTATATTGTGTTTGTCTGGTTTGATGTTAATGCAATGCTGACCTTTAAAATAAATTGTGAAATATTTCCACCTCTTCTGTTTTCTGGGAGACGTTGTATAAAATTGGCATTAATTCCAATTTAAGTGTCTGATGGATTAACATTGTCTCTGGTTTTCAGTAGATTGCGAGTTTCCAGGAATTGGTCCATTTCTTCTAATGAATGAGTTTTGAGTGAAAAGTATTGTGAGTATTCCTCTACCATCTTTTAATGGCTGATGGGCCTGTAGTGGTAGCCCCTTCCATTCCTACTTTGGGTGAGTTCTGCCTTCTCTCTTTTTATTTTTGTCAGTGTTCAGAAAGGCTTATTGATTTTGTCAATATTTTTCAAGGAGTCTTGATGGTTTATTTATTTATTATTTTTTTCTATTGCTTTCCTGTTTTCAATTTCTGTTCTTATCTATATACCATTTTCTTCTTCTTCTTCTTCTTCTTCTTCTTCCTCTGCTGCTGCTGCTGTTTCTTCTTCTTCTTCTTCTTCTTCTTCTTCTTCTTCTTCTTCTTCTTCTTCTTCTTTTTCTTCATTCTTTGAGTTAGGAATTTAAATTACTGAGTTATAACCCTCTATCTGGATCTCCTACATTTTAATATGTGTTTTGGCACATTTTCTCCACGTTCAGAAAGGAACCATTCCATTCATCCATCTTCAAGTCTACCGATGACAATCTTTCTGATTCCTCCTCTACGACTGAGCCCAGCCATTGAGAGTCTTTTCCTTTAATTTCAGTTACTGCATTTTTTACTCGTCTAAAATTTTATTTCTTTTTTATAGATTTATTTTGCTAAGATTCTCCCCTTCCCCCTCACCTCCCACAATCCCCACCCCCAGAAATCACTACTTCTTGGGAAAGCATTTCTAAGATGGCGTCTGTACAACCCTTTCCAGATGATTCTATCCTGCTTCATCTCAGGTCTTGGCTGTTGATGTTCTCTTCCCGTTCATGTGTGACTTCCTTGTTTCACTTAAGACAGGCGTTTCACGATTGTGCTCTGAACATGTGGGCTGTCAGATAATGAGGCTCTGGACTTCATTCTTCTTTTGAGCTGTGTTTCCTTTTTGTTTATATTTTAGGAGCTTCCCTATTGAAGTGCAGGGGAAGGCTGCATCTGTGTATACATTCAGCCTCCCTCTGGGTCCCTCTGCCATCTTCCCAGCAAAACTGAGGTGCTGAGTGACACTAACCATGAGTGAGAAGGACATGTAGCTCCCCCCTTTGCCCTCTGATCACTCCCAGTGGAAGTGGGGAACAGTCTTACTGCAGGAAAAGAAACACACCACAAACCCACTATCTATGTGGGGGATGTAAACTTAGTTCTCCTGTTTCTGCTGTGGAAGGTGAGGGGAGGATCGAGGAGGGGTGAGTGACATGTTTCACTGCCCATCAGATTGGGGCAGTGGGTGGGCCTCTTTGACAGGAGGGAAAGGCAGTCATGTGATCTCAGTCACAGTAGTCTCCCTCCCCCTAGCTCTTACTATCTCATCCTTAGGTGATGCCAAGGAAAGGGGGAGTCTCCACTCCCTGGGGGCCCCCTTTCACTAGGAGTGAAATGGAGTGGGGCCTGGCCATACCTGGTCCTGGATCAGCGAGTCTCAGTGTTTTAGGTTCAGGGCGGGAGGGACAGAGGTTCAGCTCCTGGATCAGTGAGTCTCGGTGTTTCAGGTTCAGGGAGGGAGGGACAGAGGTTCAGCTTTCCAGTGCCCCCTCCCTGACCCTCTCCTGTGGGGGAATGGAGAGCCGCCTGCTTGCTGTGGGAGATGTCTCTCTGGAGCGAGGCTGACACTATCTTGACAGGGTAATTGGATGCTGCCTGCTCCTGCCAGACACAGCTGGGAGAGGCCTCCGCACAGCTCCCTGATCCCCTGCACAGGGACAGCACTCAGAGCAGCTGTGTCCCTGGCTGCTGAGGGGGGAACGGGGGAGAAGGGGACCACCAGGAGGGGTGCTCTCTTCACTGGGGTTTGACTGCAGTAGGACAAGCAATGCCAGCAGAATGTGCTGTTAAGGACAGCCTTGTCCCAGTCTTCTGGTTGAAGAAACCAGCTGTCATTGGCGCTCTGTCTGTCCCTACTTTAACCAGTTCTGGGTTGGTGTTTCTGTGGGAACCTGTCCAGGGTACAGGGACACTCACCTGTGATATGGCTCAGATCCTAAAGTATTCTGCTGTCCACCTTATCATCTATCCTTCAGAGTTTCTCCATGTTTGTCTGCTGTGTTAGACCCAGCCCTTGCCCTTCACGCTGTCAGTGGTCAGAGAGAAGAATCAGGAAGGATGTGGCCACACCATCTTGGCCAAAATCAGGAAATCACACAAAGTTTTGTTCATTAATAGCAAACAAAAAACTCCATTTTAAGGATCCATACTAATATCAGATTTTTCATTAAAATTCATTATTCTCAGGTTAGTAATGTATTTTAAAATTGCAGTTTAAATTTTTTTCTACCTATTAAGCTCCAAGTCATTTTTCTGCATATCAAAGCCATTTTCTATAAATTACAGCAACCTCCCCCCAATCTCTACAAAAATCGCTCACATCAGCACAATAAGTGTTGAATACGAACAGAAGTGTTGTACCTCTATAAAAAGGTTTTTGCAAAATGCTTTCACAATTGCCATTGTGCTAATTTATTTGTTTTATATTTTGCAATATGTTTCTTGAGTTTTACAACCAGTTAGTTTTATTTTTGATAGCCCACAGGTATTATTGATTGTCCAATTTTCTTAGTATGTTAGTAGGTTTAAAACATTAAACAACATAGTTAAGTGGTGAATGGTCTGGGACTTTTATTATGATAGTCTAAATTATTTAGCCTAGAGAGAACCTATTATTAAAAGTATTATATAAGACTGGATGTCAGTATTCAATATTAATCTAATGAAGAACTGGTAAAGCTAAAATTCATGTTTTCTATAGGTGTCTTGGGGTATAACATTACAAAAATTATAGACCAAGGTATACCTGGTAATATACTATGAATTATAAACAAAATTAATATTTGTAATATATAATTGAAAATCTGAGGAACCATTCTACTCTATTATAATAAAAAGATTATCTCATAATGTTTGTTAAAATACTCTGTAGTACTAATATAACCACTTGGAGACAATGCATACAATTACAGGAAAAATGTTGGCATTGCTATTGGATAATGAATTCATTGTTGCCCGCACTCTCCAATGCAGATTTCCTTAAAGAAACCGCATACCATCTAGTGATCTAGTGGCAAAATTACAACTTTTTAACGCAGTAGTTTTTGTAAACTACAAAGAATCACAGAGTATGATGAACAAGAATAACCACCAAAAGTAACCCAAGTTTGGATTATTTTGATAAAACAACTTTCCAGGAAAGTTGTTCAAAACTGGGGGTATACCTTTTAGCTTGTATCTTAGCAGATAAGGTGAACTCAAAAAATAGGGAAGACTTAAGAGACTACTATTTATGAGAAAAGTTTGTGTAAATGGTGCAATATATGCAAATTTTTGTCACATTGTTTCATGCTTGCTATATAGTTGTACGAAAAACAACTATATATTCACTATACTCATATGCTTTGGGCTTTCTGTTTCATGTACATATGTTTCTAAACAAACAGAAAGGAGGTGGACACTAAAAACACAAGTAGAAGATGTGAAAAATAAGGTGATTTAGCACCTTCTTCCATGTTTCCCTTACATAGTTTAAGTAGATGCTCTATATTGGCTATGAGAGATATGCGCTGATCCTATTCGTACTTACTTCTTTTTTAAAGAATTCTCACAATTTAAAGTTTTTCCTTTTTTTTTTTTTTTTTACAAATTGACTTATTAACTCTAGCGATATTCACAGTTCCCAAGCATTAAACATCTCACATGCAATAAATCATATTACAAAGTCAGGTTCAGCCCCCAACATGGCTCAGGGGTTGAGCACCGACATATGAACCAGGAGGTCACAGTTTGGTTCCCAATCAGGGCCCAGGCCCAGGTTGCAGGCTCGATCCCCAGTGTGGGGCCTGCAGGAAGCAGCTGATCCATAATTCTCTCTCTCTCTCTCCTTCCTCTCTGAAATCAATAAAAAAAATATTTAAAAAAAGAACAGATTCGTCTGACAAGGATGGTTATTCAGTTCCCGGCCTCTCCACCTCAAAGTCCCTGTATCTTCTTCCTTCTCTAGGTCACCGCTGTAGCACCAGGTAGAAGCATCCCTCCTCCCCTTTCTTTCCAACATGATCATCCTTCTTTATCCTTCGCCCTGAATCCGCTCTGTCAAGTTCCCCATTCTCCTTTCCAGCATCAATACCTTCCCTTTACCTCCTTCACTCGCATTCAATTTTCACAAAAATACTAATATCACAAAACAACACTCCCTCGCATCACGGTACCCTGCTATGTCTCTATTTCTCCCAGTCCATCAGGCACTCGACACACTCTCTCTAGAAAAATGACTTCTGAGAAGTAAAACTGAATATAGCGTACAACCATTTGATTTTTATTTCATTTTCCATGTTTTTTTTTTTAACGCTTAATGAGATGAAGGACTATTCAGAGAATGGGGTCTTCATCTTTGTTATCTCCATCTTTCCCCACTCCCATTTAGGCTTTTATTTATTTTAATGTATAAGTTATTCTTCAATGTTCAAAAAGTGTATGTATGTATGTATGCAATAGATTACTATTTTCTCCCATGACATTTATCAGGAAAAACTTTAATTTGATGTTGATATGGCAGTAAAGGGTGTTTCTGCCTTGTACAACTGATCCGTGCGTGGGGCTGGGAAATTGTGCTTGGGCATTGTCTTGCGTGGTGTGACATAACCATCTCACTCGTGGCCTCTGTCAACTAAAGGAGGAACTCCAAAGCTGTGACAATCGAATGTGTTTCCAGATGCATCTCCCCTCCTGGGTGGGCAAAACCATTCCTGGTGAAAACCACTGCCTATGTTCTATGTAAAAGAAATTTCCTTTTCATTTCTTTCCTTTTCTTTTTTCTTTTTCTCTCTTTTCTCTATTTTCCCCTTTTTTTCTCTCTCTCTTTCTTCTTCACTATAGTACTCGTTTCCCAGGACACACCACTGTTTGTTGGCCTGTCTCTAATTGGTGAACATTTTGCGTTGCTTTCCAGCTTTGTTATGACTAACTAGAGGCCCGGTGCATGGATTTGTGTGCTCCTGGGGTCCCTCCACCTGGCCTGTGGTTCAATGGGTGACACCCCCCAGAATCGGGCTCCCTACCCTCTGGTTCTGGGTGTGTCACCCAAGAACCACAGCTGCCAACTCAGTGCAGCTCAGCTGCTCGCGTGTCGAATGTCTGCCCCTGATGATCATTGCACATCATAGCTACTGATCAAATGGTCAGATGGTCAAATTGTCAGACAGTCCCTTAGGCTTTTATAAATATAGATAGAATAGCAATTAATTGCTTCTATTTTGACAAGATGTTTTTGGAATTTTAGAAGTAAGCCTACTAAATTAAAAAAATAAAAGGGAACTATATAATGTTGCTAGATTTGTCAAGGTACCCTTTCTTTGGCATTCCCACCCATCATGAAGGAGTCAGGAAATTTTGAATGGCAGACTTTTGCTGAGAAAAGAATCACTGATGGATTGAAATCAGCGATCCTTCATCCTAATTAATGCCACTTCTTTCTCCTCACATTTTGATGAACGTTAACATTCATTTCTGCATTTCGATATTCTCATAGATTTGATATTTAAATGTGTTGCTAATTGCTGGAACTATACATCAGGATCTATGTTAGTGCTAATGCAGGAAAGCAACTTAGCTCTACAAGGCAAGAAAAACATCAGGGAGACTAAATGAAATGACAAGTACTCATACCTATGGCATCGCCTACTCGTAGCTTTACAATGGACAAAAATAGCGTGTGAGTCACATAAAATATGATTTATTTTGGAGCCACTTGTCTATTACCCCACTCATCCCTTCCTTCATGCGTTTTGTCAGAAGGAAAAAATATACTAGATGCCAAATGTATAAATTTGGACTGGTGCACACAATGAACAATTAAGAGGGTCAGACAAAATGTGTACCGTGGAACACTGTATAAATCATCATTGGAATATATTTCATTATAACATATCATCATGCTTTACTTTCCGTCTTTCGCAGTCATATAAATCAGTGTTTGTGTCTGCAGCAAGTTCTTGGGATTCACACCAGCAGATCCCCTTTAATGAAGATCTCCCTGACATATTTAAACAGGGTTCGCTGAATGTCAGTCACACTGTGTGGGCAGCCCAATAACTCTGGAATAAGCAAATGCATTTCAGAAGAAATGAGAGATTTTCCTTGCACTGTGAAAACAAAATCAAGCCAAATGGTGAGCCTCGTACTAGTTATGATTTCCTTTCTAAATGTGGATTTGGGTCTGAGTTTCTCTTATAAAAATCAGTTGAAATAGCCTCATCCATGCTCGAAGACAATTATTCTTTTGAGATTCCTAAAAGCAAATAGCTACCACAAAACTACCAGGTTCTTCTGATAATTTCGGGCACATTTAACAACCACTTTTATTTTCCATGTGTTTGTAGGTACCAGTATTATATTTAATATAAATTTAGGTATAGTCAAAACACCAGAAATAACCCTTTAAAATAAGATCAGTCTCCTTGTGGAACCAAGAAAGCATGAGAAAATAATTTTTTTGTTGCTTTTAATGTGTTTGATGTTTTGGTGTTTTGTTTTTTTTTACTGTGATGGTGTCACTCTGTAGACTTTTCTTACCATGAAGCTAGCACATGGCTATGAAGTCTCCTGAGGACAAGTGTGATCGTTCCATTTGATCTACAGCTGTGTCCCCAGGATGTCTAAAGAGCCTCGCCCATAGTAGCCACTCAATGCAATGTGGTTGAGCGCAGAGAGGAAATACTAAATACATAGAAGTTTGTGAGAGAACCAGGGGCAAAATAAAAGACTCTAAATTTAATTTAATATAACCACTGCTCTGGTTGCTCTGATTTTTATTTGAAATATGGAATTCATATTCCAATGAGAATGAATATCAGATGATGTTTCATATGACATGCATATTACATCTCATTGTTAAAATTCCAGATAATACTGGGCTTCTCTCTATATATATATATCATCTTTATTTACTTGAATATAATATTATCTATCAAAATTTATCCAAAATATTTTTAAATTAATACATTTTTCTGAATTAAACTTTCTGTGTGTCTTTATCCTTTAGTGTATTATAAGGAATTTCATGTTCCATTTAAAAATATGATAATATGTACAATAATCACATAACTGAGTGACCAGCACATGATCCATAAGATGATTGAATTTGCTATAACTGAATAATGATCAAAAGATAATTAAGGTGGTTATATTCTGAAATAAACACTAAGTATGAAAAGGATTCTCTAAATAGATTTACAGATGGCACCATAAAGATGAAAGAGACATCAAAAGAAAGAAAATTTTTGTATTTTCTAAATGTTTCATGGAGAATAATTTGAAAAATAGAAACTTAACCTATAAAGTATTGAATTTACAACAGACTATGTGGTAATATTTTGACATAGGAAGACTAAAGAGCAAGCTCATGACACATTCTCTGAAATGATGCGTATACTTAACAAAATTGCCTCAACTCTGTTCAATTGAATTCAGAGAATCATGTCTGACTTAATCCACTGATACTCTGATGAAGCTACAACCTTAAATGCCAAGTTTGGTTTCACTGTCCACGACAAGACTTTATAGAAAATGTGTCACTAAATAAAATGGGATAGTCCCTGAGTATATTTTGTCCATTATCTCCCAGAGTGTTTTGAAACAACATTGTTCAGCCGCAAACGATTTTAGAATATATTTGCCTTTTCATTGCATTTTTGCAAAGACTGCAGGGGACAAATCTACATAATTGAGAGAGTTTTAATTTAAAATACATTCTGTTTCTCTCCATTACATAGTCAGCTAGAGTAATTATATCTGTCTCCAAGTGATTAGCTGTTATCACAGTAAAGTTCACAGTCATTCAGTTCCATTAAAAAAAATAACACAACACAAAACTGCTTCCCTATTTAACTTTATCTGACTAGAGTATCTTAATCTCATTCTTTTTAAAAAACTTATTTTTATACAATCTATTGGGTGACCTTGATTAGTACAATTATATAATGTCCAAGTGTACTTTTCTATGATACATTAACTTAAGATTACATTGTGTGCCCCTCAAATCTCACATCGCCATATATTTGATGCTCTTTATCCATTTTGCCATCCGCTCCTCTTCCATCTGATAACCACCATACTGTTGTCTGTGTCATGAGTCTTTTATTTATTTTTTATTCACTTGTTGTTCCCAGTTTCATATATGTCACCTATGAGTGAAATCATGTGGTTCTTAACACTTTCTGTCTGATTTATTTCACTTAACATGATATTCTCAAGGTCTATCTATGCTGTTGCAAATGGCAGTATTTCATCTTTTCTTATGGCTGAGTAGTATTCCAGAGTCTATGTGTACCATGACTTTTTACCCCATCATCTAGCGAGGGACACTTCAGTTGTTTCCACATTTGGCCACCATGAATAGTGCTGCAATGAGCCTAAGAATGCCTATGTCTTTGCAAATAAATGTTTTCAAGTTTGGGGGGTAGATACCCAGAAGAGGTATTGTTGTGTCATACAGTCATTCTATTCTTGAATTTTTGGGAAACTTCCATACTGTTTTCCATTGTGGCTAAACCAATTTACCTTCCCACCAGCATTAAATGAGATATACCTAGCCTTCTCAAACTCTTCCTACATGTTTAAAAACAGGCAATTCTTCCTAACACATTTTATGAGGCCAACATAACCCTGACATAATCCTGATAAGAATAACACACATAAAAAAAAAAAAGAAAACTGCAGACCAGTATCTCTGATGAATACAGATGCAACATCCTCAACAAAGTGCTAGCAAACCAACTACAACAATGCACTGCAAGTGGGGTTAATTCCAGGGGCACAAGGATGGATTAGTAAATGGATCAATATAATCCACCATCTTAACTAAGGATACAAGTCACGTGATCTGATCAATAGATGCAAAAAGCATTTGATAAGATACAACATCCATTTATGATTAAAACACAAAAAGTAGGAATAGAAGGAAAGTACCGCAATCTAATAAAGGCCATATATGACAGTCTCAGCTAATATCACACACAATGGTGAACAACTAAAGGCTTTTTCTCTTACAACAAGAATGAGACAAGGATATCCATATTCATCACTCTGATTCAACTTCGTCCTGAAGGTCCTAGCCAGAGCGATCAGGCAAGAGAAAGAAATGAAAAGCATCCAAATTGGGGAGAAAGAACTAACACTGTCACTTCTCACAGATGACATGATTCTTTATATAGAAAACCCCCAAAATTATCAAAAACAATAAATAAAAGCTGCAGGGCACAAAATCCATGTTTGATATTATTCTAATTACTGGGGAATAAGATGGTTCGAGATAGATTGTTAGTCTTCCAAGATCATATTTAGTCAAATATTAAAAATATAAACATTTTAAACTCTATTTATAATTATCATCATTGACCAACCTTTGAGTTTTACAACCCTACCATTCATATGACAGATAAAATTCTGGTGTCATTACTTTGGCCAGCAAAGATGTCATGAAAAATCGGAATTAATTTGTTTCTCAACTTGACTGCATTCTCACAGATACTCCTATCAATAACTGCGCTCCATTTTTCAGGTTAAAATTCCTTAGTGAGAGGACAACCCATCCATTTCATACAAATAATTCCTGGTAATAATTCAATTGTCCTTTAGAGAACAGCTTGGTATTCATTCATATTCACGAAATTGACATTTTTATGTTCTATTCTTATCAGAAGGCAGATGATGCCCTGACTAATGTTCTTATGAAAAATAAAGAACAAATTATAAGGTAAATTAACCAATGTTCTTCAAACATGCAACCTCGCCAGCCTGATTCAATGTTTCTGTCAGCTTTGAGGCTAATGTATAAAATCGATTGAATTAATATGATCATATGCAATATGTCTACTGAAGAACTCTTTCTAACACATTAATATTTTTAAAATTTAAAATACATAATTAATAATAATAATAAATTAAAAAATAACTTTCCCCATTGCCTATCCTTAATTTTCTTTTCACCCTTAATTGTTCTAAGCATCCTATCAGTAAATTTTTTAAAATATTTCCAACCTCTGGCAATGTTGAAGATAAATCTCAAATCGCATGACTTGTGATTACCCTAACTACTCTGTAGTAGTATTTAGGTATTGCCAATAGAACCCCGATACCCAAACCTGGCAAGGATAACACAAAAAAGAAAATGACAGACCAATATTACCAGAAGAAGATGATAGTTGTTTTTTGTGTGTTTTTTTGTTTATTTGTTTGTTTGTTTTTTGCAGGAGATTGAGTAGGCCATGCATATCATTGATTCTAAACTTGAGTCACTATTACTTTCAATATCTGTTCCACATTTCTCAGTCTATATTCTCTTTAATGCAATTTTATGTCTTCAACTAGATCATTCTTGTGACCTATTTCTAATTTTGAAAAAATTATTTCTCACTTGTGTGATTGCAAATACTAAATAATTCTGAAGTCTTTTGTTTTTTATTTCTTTGCTTTAAACAAAGAGACACTTTAATGAGAAAGGAAGGAAACTGATCAGTTGATCACTCAAATTAACTCAAGCTTTCTTTAAAATATCCAGTGCGCTGGCTGACATGGCTCAGTAGTTGGAGTATCAGCCTATGATGAACCAAGAGGTCACTGTTCGATTCCCGGTCAGGGCACATGCCCCAGGTTGCAGGCTCAATCCCCAGTAGAGGGCATGCAGGAGGCATCTGATGAATGATTCTGTCATCACTGATGTTTCTCTCTCTTTCCCACTCCCTTCCTCTCTGAAATCATTACAAATATATTAGAAAAAATACCCAATGCATCATTTTCATGTGATATTGCCAGTATCGATAATTCTAATCATCTAACATGTCAACTTCTATTTGTCTTCATTTAGAGTATTTCATTGTATACTCCACAGAGAGTCCTACCATTTTTTGGTTTTCAATGTGTGCAACTAATGAGAGGAGGATAATATGTATTCTGAAGGGAACAGAGTGACTCTATTCTTGGTTTCTAAACCTCTCATGAGTCATAATGCTGAGGGAGGAGTGAGTAGGTGGAAAAAGATTTGGAACTTGAACTCATAATTTTATTAGTGTTTGCAATTTCTTTGGTTGAGCCTAAGAAATTTCTCTAGGTTATTTCTCCTTCAAATGTTAATGTTCTGATATATTGAAAGGGATATTTTGTTCTTTTAATTTCACCAAATTGTCCTGCCAACCTTTTAATTCTAAAATATTCTAGGTTATTTATTTTTTCAGTCTTCTGAAAAAATTATTATTACACTGTTCATGTAATAATCTCATGATCTACTTCATTGCCTTGGTCAGAAAATATGGAATTTTAAAATGTAAATATCTCGACATGTCTGTTATTTTGCATGCTTATTATATTTTAGATGTTTTTCTTGAACATTTTCTAGTTTTCTACGTGAAGTCCCATTTTTAGTAATGAAAGCACAGAGAAGAGGATTTTTTTAATCATGCTTTCAAATGTCCTTTCGTAAATTTATTATTTTCTCACACTGGATTTATGTACATGGAATTTAATCTAAGCAACATTTTAATTACACTTATCGTAAGCCTGCATTTTTTATTTTGTCATAATAGTACTAGACACTTGATCTTTAAAAAATCACTTAAGTTGTGTTCTGTGAGAGAAAAAAAAAAGTAGTTTAAAATATTTCCAGGAACATGTATTTGGTCACTAAGTATGAATGAAAATTTCCAAATGGCGCCTATCTTAAAATATCAATTCTCCCATCATGGCATAGATGGTTAGTCATAACAATATATAATGAGATATAAAAATAAACACAATTATTTCTCTATTAAGGAATAGCACTACTATGTTTTACCTACAGGAGTTTTGACCATAGTGTTTTTATATAGTTTTGCATTGCATTAAGAAAAATACAAAGTATATACTTTGTCATAGAATTATATGAAGAGTATGTTTTAAGTTAAAATATTATCTACTCAGTTATATTTGTCATTTTAACTTGCATATTTTTCTATTATTTTGTTTACTTAAAATTTTAATGATTTTTCTTCCCTGCAGAGTCTATTTTTCTATGTTATACTGTAATGGCTAATAGTATGGGTGCTTTTTTTTATTATTATTTACTGGTTTGACATTGGTTTAAAAAATTATATAGGTTACAGGTATACAATTCTACATCATCAGTCTATTTAAACAATCCTATCCTAATCTTGCTCCTGCCTGTTAATAACTATGTCATATTTAGAAGGTATGTAACAATTGAATGAATGAATCCCTGTGAGCCAGTTAATATCATATCTCAGTGACAGTAAGCATGTAGTCAATGCTAACATTTTCAGTAATATTAATGTTACTTTTAATTCATGAGTATAATTTCCACTTCAAATGGACTGTTTTCTCTTTAGTGGGTTGTCTGCAGTGCACACACATCTGATTCCTGGTTTAATTAATTGAAGACAAAGGTGGCAATATTTAGAGTATGAGGCGGTGAGTGCACTACCTTTAAAAATAGGACAGATACTTTAAAAATGCTCTAGGATCTGCGAGAAAAGCTATTAGCATTGTGCTTCATTGTTTGTCTTCTTCCATTTAGATCTGATAGGTCTGAGCTTCCATTTTTCTGCAGAATTTCTAAAGGTTCATGAGTGGGTTTAGAATGAGAAACCACGTAGCAGCACGGAAACACATTTACCAGTCAGCTGGCAGATGATTCTTGGGGAACATAATGCTGGGTAAAAGTTTCATTTAAAGAACAGAGATACCACCCAGCTGGCATAGCTCAGTGGCTAAGCATCGATCTCTGAACCAGGAGGTCCGGGTTCGGTTCTGGTCAGGGCACAGGCCTGGGTGGCAGGCTGCATGCCCAGTGGAGGTTGCGCAGGAGGCAGCCCATCCATGATTCTCCCTCATCATGGATGTTTCTCTCTCTCTCCCTCT
Organism: Lasiurus borealis; assembly: GCA_004026805.1. Classification (NCBI taxonomy): domain Eukaryota; kingdom Metazoa; phylum Chordata; class Mammalia; order Chiroptera; family Vespertilionidae; genus Lasiurus; species Lasiurus borealis. The sequence continues at coordinate 136,433 of PVJN01001060.1, read as the reverse complement.
CCCTTCTGCTCTGAAATCAATAAAAATGTCTTCTGAAGTAAAGAACAGAGAGATCCTTCTGCACAAGTCTGAATCACGCCATGCTACCAGACTTTGCTTCTGCCCTTGTTTTTAATGCCGGTGATGTGTGTATAAATACCTCACCCTGGTTTCTGAGCAGCTGGGGGATTTTTTCACTTGTTAATGATCGCCTTTTCTGGGCCTGCGCCCTGACCAGGACTCAAACTGGGACCTGCTGCATCGGTCCACACTGGCTGGGCTAGAATAGCCGTTTTAAATTCCACTTTAATAGCCATTTCAAAATGCTACTTTAAATGGTCCTCTACATAAAAGGAATAGAAGGAACACTATATATTTACTCAGAGATCATTTTTCAAATAGCTCAGGATGGGGAGAAAAATCAATCCCTAGATGATCTCCCACCTTTAACAAACCTAAACTGTAATTTAAAAGAAGGGCAAACAAAGAAAGTATTAATATAAGTCAATGTTTCTAGTCTCCACACGTCTCTACAGGTCATGAGACTGTTGTGATAATAAAAAGACTTGCGCTTTCTTAGCTGACATAAGTCTCAGCCTCCTGCAGGGACCCATCATTATTTAATAGCGCAAAATCACCAGGACATTAATGATCAATTATTTCTTGACTCCATCCCCATCGTTGTAATACGTGCTTTAAAGCAGCAAGGAAGTACGTTGTACAGATTCACAAGGTGGTCGTTTGAAAGGGTAAGGCCAGCTGTTTGCGGGTGCTCGCTCAGGTGAGAGCACCCTAGACCTCAATACAGTGCAAAGGCAACAAGCACATCCCCTGAGATGGTGGGGGCACCCCAGAGACACGGGAGAGTCCACGTGCTCATGAGAAGGCACCTGCACTCCATGTGTGACCGCTCTCCCCACTAGTCCATGTCTTTATCCCCATCAGCAACATACCAGCATTTGAGCTTCATAAAATAATAGATCTCTTTTAATCTGCCCCTCTGTATGCATCTGAAATCAAATGCTAACCATGACTATTTTGCAGTTCTGAGTTTTAAAACATAAATCAGCATATGCAACCTGAAACATATAGTTTAGCCCTAGCTGGTGTGGCTCAGTGGATGGAGTGTCGGCCTGTGGACTGAAGGGTTCCGGGTTTGATTCCAGTTAAGGGCACATGCCTAAAAAAAATCAATAAAATATATTTTAAAAAAAAGAAGAAAATAAAGCTAAAACCAGCTTGGTTCAGTGGATAGAGCTGGTTAATATTAGGGTTGTTTCTACCTTTTCGGTGCTGTGAATAGTTTAGCTGTGAACATTCCTGTACAAGTACATAATCGACTTGGTGATTCTTTAAAGCACCCACTCAAAGGAAAACTGCCGAGTCACATGGCAATTCTGTGGAGAAATGAAAGACTATGACAGACACTTGGGGATGGCCATCATGCCTCTGAGGACAGGGCGTGGCACCCAGGAAGTGTTCACAGAATATCGTTCAAGGGATGGACATGTGTGGCATGAGATCTCACCATCTGTGGTGAACATGCTTAGTACAGGACCCCGTGACTTGCTCCGTGGCCAGCACGGGACTGCATTCACAGTACATGTGAAGGTGTCATTATTAATCTCATTTATACCCGATCAAAACCCGGATCATTTAAATGATCTCCGGCCACCGCGTTAGAAAACGCGGGTCTGCATGAAGCCAGAGTCTCTTGCTGAATCTAAATCAGCTTTGGGAAAATCGATAGACTAATTCTTTAGGGCAGTTTTAGGTTTGCAAGAAAAAATGAGAAGAAAGAAAGTTTACACATATTTCCTCAGCCTTCTGCCCCCGTTACCCCTACTCACACCTCCCCCTGGAGCGATGCCTTCAGTATAACTACGAAGCCAATATTGCAGCCTCAGTACCAACTACGAGTCCTGTTTTACATGAGGGTTCACGCTTCGTGTTATATGTTGCATGAGTTTTGACAAATGTATGATGATGACATGTATGCACTACTGCAGTATCATACAGAGGAGTTTCCCACCTCAACTTCCCTGCGTCCCTATGTCAGAGTCTGTGTCCCCAGATCCTGGGCATCACTCCTGCTTTCCTGCCTCTGCAGATTCATTCGAGAAACTTCCTTCCCAGCAAATCCGTTGCTGCTTTTCATTGTATTCAACTCAGACGCACTTCTTGAAGGATATGTTCTGTTGTAAAACATGTAGAAACTATTGAAAACATTTTTTTCTAATCATTTTTTACACAAAATTCAATGATAAAAATAAGAGATACCATAAATACCTATGCATCTTCTTAAAATATAGTATGCCATATTTTAGCAAATATATCATTAGCACAAGCATAAATTAATTATGAGATAATTACCACATACTCATGCTGGTAGACTGACAAAATATCTTTTTAAAAAAATATATTTTATTGAATTTTCACAGAGAGGAAGGGAGAGGGATAGAGAGTTAGAAACATCAATGAGAGAGAAACATCGATCAGCTGCCTCCTACACGCCGCATACTAAGGATGTACCCGCAACCAAGGTTCATGCCCTTGACCAGAATCGAACCTGGGACCCTTCAGTCCGCAGGCCGACACTCTATTCACTGAGCCAAACCCGCAAGGGCCAAAATATCTCTTAAGGAGGGAATATTCTGCAGTGGCCAGAGATGGTGATTGTGTAAATACTCGAATGTAACGGTATCACAACTCGTACAAACCAGCAAGAAGGAAGAAGGCATGAATCCTGGAATAAGTTAAATATTTCAACCAAAACAATTAGCATGCCATCTAAACAACGTGAAGGTCACTTTTGGTCTGCATAATTTGTACAAAACAGAGCAATTTAACAAATGAAAATTAAGGAAAAATAGGTCTGAGAGAAATTGGTGAAATATGAAAAGAGATTAACCCAGCACCATCCCTATCTGCAGCGTTCCCTCCACCAGTAAGCCAGAGCCTACAATAAGCGGTATTTAAAAAGTCATTTACTTCTTTTAAACAGTCCCACAGCTTTACACGGCAACACATTGCGGGTTATGCCGCAATCAAGCGCACGGCATAATGTTTACAACCCTTTGGGGCACCATATCAACATGCTTTATTCCCAGCCACCGAGAAGTGACCATATTCCTGAGTGTTATGTTTGCAAATGAACAATAAGCCTTAAATAAAGAACCCCGGTGTTGCAATGCATAATAAACCGGTGTACCCCCCTCTTGCTAATATCCACTTGCTACTCGACAAAGGATGCTAAGTTTAAGAGACTTTCTGTGCCAATTAAGCAAGAGCTGTTTGTTTTCTTGGACAAAAACCCGATGTAATCAGATTTGCGAGATCCTACTCGTAGCTCCTGCCATCATCACAGGAAGGCAGACAATCTCCCAGCGGCGGGCAATCTTCTCATGTAGCTCCCTTCCCTCGCTGAACGGTGTCCTGCGAAGATTACCCCCATCTAGTTTTATAGCAAAATCAAAATTCCCATTACCCCGCGTCGCAGTGCCGTTTAAAGAATCATCCAATAAAACGCCTGACAGATATGCAAATGCGGGCCTGGAATGGCTTTTATGCGTGTAAGACATGGTCTCCCGGGAATGGAATCTGCAGAGGAATGGGACCTGTAATACTGTATTTCTTGCCTCCGGCGCTGGCGGAGAATTGAACGGTGGTGTTCACAGATTTCTATTCCTCCATCATCCAGAGCGTTTTTGAACGTCTTTAGGGCTCTGGCCACATCAACTGATCATTTTTACACAAAGGGGTGAACCGCGAGTGGCTTTTCCGAGCCACAACTGCACTCAGCACAAGGCCCAGCCAGAAGCAGATTTGCTTTTCCAAAATGATGCACACCAGAGCGTTACAGGGTTGGGGTTTGGGGGGGGGGGACTGTGGGGAAGAGGCAGGCAGGGGGGCTGGGAAGAATCCAGAGGAGAGCCTGACTCAGTCCTTAGAGACAAGTCTTCATTTCTCAGGAACATCCCATCATGCTTATACTCTATGACCAATCACAATACAGCGGTACCTCGAGATACGAGTGCCCTAACATACGAGATGTTTGAGATACGAGCCGTCGAGCGAGCGATTCTTGCTTTGAAATACGAGCAACAGTTGAGATAGGAGTCATCGCGCGGATCGGCCGGCTGCACACGACCCACCAGTTTACCGCGACTCGAGCGTCTCCTAGTTTCCCACGCCTCAAGGTTACGGAACGAATTAAACTCGTATCTTGAGGGACCACTGTGTTTTGTTCATCAGTTTATTCTATTCATTAGATTCCAAATACGTATTGGTGAGATCATATGCGATTCACCTTTCTCTGCCTGGGCTATTTCGCTTCGCATGATGCTCTCCAGGTCCCTCCAGGCTGTTACAAAGGGTAAGAGTTCCTTCCTTTTTCGGCCTCCTAATAGTGCATGGTGTAAATGTCCCCCATTTTTTTCCCCACTCATGGGCTGATGGGTCCTTGGGCTGCTTCCGGATCTAGACCATTGTAAACAACATTCATATGAACATAGGGGTGCATACATTCTTTCCGACTGGTATTTCGGGTTTTTTAATATATATTCCCAGAAGTGGGGCCGCTGAGTCACATGGGAGTTCCATTTTTAGTTTTTTGGGGAAACTCCATACTGTTCTCCACAGCGGCTGCAGCAGTCTGCATTCCCACCAGCAGGACACGAGGGTTCCTTTTTCTCCGCATCCTCACCAGCACTTTATTTGGGATGTTTTTGTTATCTCTATTGTGGAGGACAGTACAAAGTCAATGAATGAGTGAAGGTATGTTAACAAATCAATTCCTCACTGAATATTTTGTAGGATCAGTTTTGACCATGAAGAAAAATATAATTATTTACTTAAAATATATGATTCATTTTTTAAATACATTTTTATTGATTTTTTAGAGAGAGGAAGGGAGAGGGATAGGGATTTAAAAACATCAATGAGAGAGACACATTGATCAGCCACCTCCTGCATGACCCCCACTGTGGATGTGACCATAACCAAGATACATGCCCTTGACCGGAATCGAACCTGGGACCCTTCAGTCCACAGGCCGATGCTCTATCCACTGAGCCAAACCGGTTTTGGCTGATTCATTTTTTGAAATCAGTAATATGCATGCCATATATTTATCACCTATTCATCTAATTGTCTATATATCTACCTACCCATCTATCTATCTATCTATCTATCTATCTATCTATCTATCTATTTATCTATCTATCCAACTATCCATTGTAAGACTGGAGTCACTCAAGGGATTAGGTGGATGCAGGGAGCAAGTAAGAGGGGAGTATATGAGAGGGATTGGGGGGATGGAGCCACAACTGGGGACAGTTAGGACTCAGCCTCCACTGTCTTTGGGGTTGAAACTGCAAGGGCCGGAGGCAGGGGATGTAGGTGTGCTGGTCTGATTAGATGGAGTTCCTCATCCTTCAGACCCGTTAGTGCCAGCCGTGGGGGCTGTGGGCTGTGGGCGGCCTTGTTATCTTGGCCTGCTGTCTTGGCCTGTGTGCCACTGGCTCCTGATGAGCTGCATTGAGCATCTGCTCCCTGGTGGTCCGTGCCTGTCATAGCTACTAGCCAGGTGTCCAGTCATCTGGTCATCCGGTCGTAATGGTCGCGTAGGCTTTTATATATATAAATATGGAGCCTTCCTCCCACCCCACCTGCATTTATAACATACTAACAAGTAAACACAACGCTGTGTAAGTCGGCTAAAATCTAATCTCAGACCTGACAAAACTAATATTTTTGATGATTCTTTTTAAGACTTCCAGGGTGATTTTACCATTTAACCTTATGATCCATAAGGTCACACTTGATTACATTATGGCTCTATCTTATTATTTTTGGAAAAACACGATGAGTAGTTAAAAAAAACAGTATAGAATTATACCAACTACAATGCAGATTTAAAGTAAATATTTTACTTTTTAATTTATTCTCAGTTGGAGTTTGTCTTTTTACGATGAATTTCAGGACACTAATTAGTGAGGGGTAAAAGTACATTCTATGACAAAAATATCCTCCACAAGACACCTAAGAGTAAAGATATAAACATCACTTTGTTTGAAGATGTAAATGTCCCTTTATTTATAGTTTTAGCCTCAGGCTCTGTCTCTCTGATGATGTCATTTAATAAATATTTAATCTGCCTGGTATCTCGTTTGATTAGCCATACAATAAACGTTTAAAAACTGCATCAGGATTAATAAGGCTCTTAGAGATAAGGACACAAGAAATCTGATGTAAAAAAATAAAATAAAATTGAATACATCTCTATGAAAAAACGTTCATTTTCAGGCCAATTTAAATATTCACTCCACAATCCAGATGTTTAGCTCACCAATTTCCAAGAAGAGGCTGCCTGAAATAACCAGGAGATTAGACTCCCACTACAATCAATCCTTACAGGACAAAAAAAAAATAAGTTTTTTGATGTAAATAAGTGTGTCTATATGGTAGTTATTTTTTTTTCTTTTTCTCCAAGTGAGAAGATGATAATCTAGATAATAAGCACATACTTATATGAATTTCCTCCTCACAAATACAGCTCCCATTGATTTGTTTGGAGAAAACATCTTAATTCTATTTCTGAGCAACACATGATCTCCTTCCAAACATCGCATTATATCATCATGTTATTTTCTTCCAGTTATTGTGCTTTTCCGAGGTTCCTATTATTCTCCTTTCCGATCACGAAAATATGCTTCGGTAGCATTCAAAAGCCTATTTAAGGACTCATCCATCGTGGTATTGAATAATAATAGGTTTCTAATATTCCCCCGAGAAGTGCCATTTTCAAGTATAAATTCATTAAAAATATTAGCTGAAAGCTCACTTTACATAGGGGATGTCAAACCATTTGTTAATTAAGGACCACTTAAGGAAACTAAATGAGTGCGGAGTGCCACAGGCTGATGGAGGTACACAAACACGATGGCATGAGGAGAAAGCTAAAAGCATGGCATGTGGCAGGGATGTGAAGCCGTCCTGAGTACATTCCTAGCAACACAAGAAACAAATCACCCTGAGGATGTAGGCGGCACAAAACCATGTCAGGTCTTCCTGAAACAGAAAGCTGGTTTTCTTTTATTTGTTCCTTATGAATACAGTGGTACCTCGAGATACGAGTGCCCTAACATATGAGATTTTTGAGATACGAGCCATCGAGCGAGCGCTTTTTGCTTTGAAATACGAGCAAGAGTTGAGATAGGAGTAAACGCGCGGATCGGCCGGCTGCACACGACCCACCCGTTTACCGTGACTCGAGCGTCTCATAGTTTCCCACGCCTCAAGGTTACGGAACAAATTAAACTCGTATCCTGAGGTACCACTGTATTTGTATTGATTGTTTTAGAGAAGAAAGAAAGGAGAATGAAAGGGAAACTTTGATCGAGCCCGTACCTGGGCATGTGCCCTGACCAGGCATCAACCCCCATCTTTCAGTGCCCAGGATAGTGGCCAACCCAGTGAGCCACACTGACCAGGGCAAAAAGGATGATTTTTAAATACAGATGTCTACGTAATACCGTGTGGTGATATTAACAAACACATTTTCCTCCTTTTGAAACTATACTTATTTACTTCCGCATTCATTTCTCTGCATAGTCTTTTATTCTTTTTAAAAATATATATTTTATTGATTTTTTAACAGAGAGGAAGGGAAAGGGATAGAGAGTCAGAAACATCGAAGAGAAAGAGACATCCATCAGCCGCCTCCTGCACACCTCCTACATGCCCTTGACCAGAATCAAACCTGGAACCCTTCAGTCCGCAGACCGATGCTCTATCCACTGAGCCAAACCAGTTTCGGCTGCATAGTCTTTTATTCTAAGTTGAAAATAGTGTGTACACAAGAACACAGCCTCCCCTTTTGAAAACAATTATAAAAATATCTTAATCTATTCGGGTTATTGTTACTTATTTGTTCCTTCATTTATTTATTTGTTTAATTTGCTGCTGCTGCTCAATACATATCCACTTTTTCTCTAGCATCACTAACATGTTCTTTTTTAAAAAATATATATATATATATATTATTGATTTTTTACAGAGAGTAAGGGAGAGACATAGAAAGTCAGAAACATCGATGAGAGAGACATCGATCAGCCGCCTCCTGCACACCCCACACTGGGGATGTGCCCGCAACCAAGGCACATGCCCCTGACTGGAATCGAACCTGGGACCTTTCAGTCTGCAGGCCGACGCTCTATCCACTGAGCCACACCGGTCTCGGCTATCTAACATGTTCTTAAAGGAAGCACTCATGCTTCATGTCCACTAATGTTATGCAGACAGGACTTCCTGCCCACCCGACCTCAGGCATGGCACGCCTTTCAGAGTTGGCAAGCGCCATGCTGCTCTGCTTTGTTCCTCTCTGTATAAGTGAGATCCTAACATAATGATACCAAAGAGACCCGTTACAGAGATTAGAGTTTGTAGATTCATCACAAGCCAATTACATTCTCAGCACGTTTTTTTTTTTTTAAATAGATGTTAAAAAGTGATTGCACTATATGGAAAAGCAAAATGGAACTAAACCAAGAAAGAAGATGCACCCTACCTGAATCCAAGACCTAAAACAATAGGGTTTATGACAGTATAGAATGAGTAAATGCATACACATGGGTTATATATTGGGGGCGTATGGATGGTCACAAATCCAATCTATTGACTGGATGAGAATATACAAGCAATTCAATGGCAAAAGTAGCAGAAGGAGTCCTTCCATTGGCATAAAGTACTTCATTAGAAAAAAATGATCTTTACCAAATCCTCTAACCCTGGCCACATATTTTCGACTAACTTCCACTTTCCTCGGGTTAGATGATTTTGTTTACAACTCTTCAACAAGTAAAAAATTTAAGAAGAAAAGTAAAACTGTGTGATAAATAAAGGTAAGGATTGAAAATATAACTGCAGGAAGCCACTGCTTGCCAGTACTGTCTTGAGCACGCACCAAGGAATGCAGAAGGCCGATGGACCTTGAACGTTAGCAGGGTTGATGCTGGGCACCGATGTTTCATGTTGAGATAGTGCTGGCTCAAAGCAATTTTCTGACCCGATAGCATCCAAGTTAATGTTTACTGGACCTTACTGATCTTTACTGACCCTGGAGACTGTCTGTCTGCGACCTGTTTGCTCTGCCTGACAGAGGGCACGATGTGTATCTAAAAGTGAATAAAAAGTAGACGGGACCCAGTCTCCGTGTCTCTTCAGGAAAGAGGCTCCACCTGGCCCCCACTGCCTTCTAAATTCATATTTAGATCCTGAACCCCTCCACAAATGTCGTGGCATATTTATATAATAAAAGCCTAATATGCAAATTGGCCCCTCGACCAAGAGTTTGACCAGGGGGCGGGGCCAGACAGCCAACCACCCACCACTCCCCTCCCCTCGCTGGCAGCAGTGGCAAATGTGAGTACTTTCCATCCATTTACACACACACACACACACACACACACACGCACGCACGCACACACACAATTACATTGCCACACCCCTTCGTTTCTGTAGACTAACCTATTTCATTTCTTTTTTCTAACGGAAGTGCTCTTCTATTTATTGACTAGAGGTCTGATGCGCAACATTTGTGCAAGGGGCTCAGCCCTTGCAGCCCTGGCTTCATCCAGAAGGTCATTCGTCCATCTGGTCTAATTAGCATTATTCTAGATTGATTGATTGATTGATTGATTTGGGGCCGCTAGGTCTTCTCCACATTTTCATCTGTGTTCCAAATAGACCCAACATTGGCTCACAGGGACCCCTCCTCCTCCTCAAACAGCCCACAGACCCTGGTGACCAGCAGGAACACGGTCCTTTCTGGAAACGAAGCCACCCTTAGTTGTTGTTGTTTGTTTTAAATATATTTTATTGATGTTTCACAGAGAGGAAGGGAGAGGGATAGAGAGTGAGAAACATCGATGAGAGAGAAACATCCATCAGCTGCCTCCTGAACACACCCCCACTGGGGATGTGCCCACAACCAAGGTACATACCCTTAACCGGAATCGAACCTGGACCCTTCAGTTTGCAGGCCGACGCTCTATCCACTGAGCCACACCAGTTAGGGCCGGAGCCACCCTTTGGACCCCGATCCTGAGCTGGCACCCAGGCCCCAGGGCTTCACATGAGTGGGCGACAGTGTTAAATGCACATGGGGTCTCACTGGGCAGTGGACGTTCGGTTTATGGAGCAGGTTAGATTATTTCAGTCAGGGTATGTGGGCACGCTCTCATGTTGTCCACATCTATAAAATGCTGTGATCCAATCAGGTCAAAAAGATCTTTGAGTACTGTGAAATGTCATTAAGACAACTCTTAAAGGACCAAGCACAGGGAAGACATAAAACGTTAACATGAAGCACTCATTCCCATAGTGAGAAATCTACCTGAAGAACAGATTTATGACGTGACACTTACTAAATTGATTGTAAATTACAGCGCATTGTGGCATGTCTTACCCCGTAATTTTACATTGTATAATCTGGGTCTCTATACAGTCCCTGGTCCCAAGATAATGAAACATGAGTGCTTTGCTCCCATCCTTTCACCAACGTTTTTTCTGTTTTAAATAGGCAGCACAGGTTTAAGCTGGGCTGTGTCCATGTGAGAATTCCCGTGGGGAAGGTGAGTGTCCCTCTTCCGAAGCATGGTGAGCAGGGTGGTGGTGGTGGTGATGGTGGTGGAGGTGATGATGGTGATGATGATAGCAATAAACATAATAACTATTTTTTTTAACTTTTCAGAATTTATACAGCTCCCTGCATGCATGACGGTATGTGCTTTTTCAGCCAAATGAGAAGTTCTTTTGAGTATTGCAAATTACACTTCAAATGTGAAATCCAACACATTTGCTTCTGTTGGTTATTAAATAAGTTAAACTTTTCCCCATCAATCTACCAAAGCTGTTACGAGATCTATTTATAAATTGAAAACCAAGATGGGACAATGAAAGGTGTTTAAAGACTCCTTGGATAAAATACACAGCATTTCTAACCCTTGTCCCTTACCTACACTAATAATGAAAAATAGATCCACTTATGATCTGTAATACTGTAATGGCAGTTAAATCAGTGTTTTTATTGTTGCGAAGGCTGTATAGAAAGTTCTGGAAATGGGCTTGTGTTTTACTATTGAATGTATTTTGAAAAGTTTGAAACAAGTGGGGAAGGACCTCGCTATTTAAGAGAACCAGCGATGCTGACCAATATTAGTACAGGTGGCTTTCATTTTTGTATGGCTCTACCTGTCAGAAGAGAAAAGTGGAGTGACCTTGATCTAGAGATTCATTTAGATACTTACCTATGGGATTGAAATCTACTCATTCCTTGGCAATCTGTAAATAGGCACTTACAGGATTCACAGATCTAACTCAATCAAAAGCATTAATTAACTTAACAGGTTAGATTTAGTGCCTACCAGGTACCAGAGACTGTGTTATGCCATAGCGATAATGAGAAAAAAAAAATCAATTGTCCTAACTGGCAAAAATGAAAGAAAGCATCATTTGGGGAAAATATTATGTGTGCTTGTGAAAAATGTGTATTTATGGAATTGCAAGTACTAAATGTCTAAGAAAAGATGGTCAAAAGAAGACTAGATATTTTTATTATGATGATATGTTTTCAAAGATTAACTGAATTTAGAAATGTGGCATTTTTTCCAGCGATTTCAGAATTCTGATATTTATACTGAATTCCAATCAGCATTACATTAAACATAATTCTGAATTGATAACTTTGTGAATAGATGACTATCTGAAAGATGATGCATATTTCCAGAATTTTCATTGAATTTAGACCAATGAATAAGAAAGACTATGGCATACATCTAGCATTTTCTTTTTTAATCTATGCTATTACTATCAATTTAAATATCTTTTTTTGTTTATGAATTATATTTTTAAATCACCATTAATATTCATGTACTTTCTTTTAAAAAAAAAATTTTGATTTTTAGAAAGAGAGGAAGGGAGAGGGAGATAGAAACACCTATGTGAGAGCAAAACTTCTATTGGCTACCTCCTGGATGCCCTCCAATGGGAATCAAGCACACAACTCCGGCATGTGCCCTGACTGGGAATCGATCAGCAACCTTTTGGTGGCTAGGACAATGTCCTACCGACTGACCCACACTGGCCAGGGCACCTTTAATACTCATAAGCGTGTGTAACAAGCTATACATTGGGAAAAGAGAATAGCCAAACCCTTTAAAAGTAAACACAACCCCCGAGAGACAAGTCTGAACTACTGCTTTCTGGGAGGGTAACTGCCAGTCACAGCATTTCCCCCGGGACAGAGGGCCGGTGACACGGGACCTCAGTCTCCTTCCAAAACCAGGTTTGTGTTCCATGTTCCAGAACTCTCCCACACCTATACAACGCTAATGTGCTTTACGACCAAGTTGTTCTCAAGCTCCGGTGCATCTCCTTTTCAGAGAAAGCATTCCACAGTGAGAGACCCTTCTGCCTTTCAGGAATCCTCAGCTGGAATAATTACACTAAATGTTTCTTTAATAATATTTGGAAGATTGGCTTGCTTCAGACCCCTCCTCTCTAGGACAATGATGACAATATTTTTTTTTAGCGTCCAAACCGGTTTGGTTCAGTGGATAGAGTGTTGGCCTGAAGACTGAAAGATTCCAGGTTCGATTCCTGTCAAGGGCATGTATCTTGGTTGCGGGCACATCCCCAATAGGGGGCATGCAGGAGGCGGCTGACCCATGTCTCTCTCTCATCTGTTTCTAACTCTCTATTTCTCTTTCTTCCTCTCAGTAAAAAAAAATCAATAAAATATATTTTTAAATATATATATATATATATATATATATATATATTTTAGGATAAGATGGAAAACAATATTCTTTTAGGATAAAAAGGAAAAAAAAAATAACCTCAAGGCATTATAGAACCCCTCAGTCAAGTCTATTAGCCTCGTGCAAATCTACCACCTTATCCCAAACAAAGAAACACTGTAAGGCAAAAGTGGGCACTCAGACACCACGCATTCGGTCCAAAGGGAATCCGCATGGAAGGCAAGAAGATCTTGAGTTAAAACCAGCTGTGCATTACTCGTTTCCACAATCCTGCGAATAAGAGGATAGCATCTTAAAATGTATTCCACATAGTAATCAGTGTAACATTGGATTAGACTAAGAAGTCACCTTCATGCATTCCAACTTAACATTGGGAGAGATTCTGGTCAAATGGCTAAGCAAGCTAATGACTTCCTCTACTTGAATACAGAGGTGGAGCAGAATGAAGGGCCACTGAATCGCTGTCCCGACTCCCACATTACCTGGATGAAATCTTTTTTATTGATTTTTTAAATATATATGTATAAAGAGGAAGGGAGAGGGATAGAAAGTTAGAAACATCGATGAGAGAGAGACATCAATCAGCTGCCTCCTTCACACCCCTTGCTGGAGATGTGCCCGCAACCAAGGTATGTGCCCCTGACCAGAATCGAACCTGGGACCTTTTAGTCCACAGGCTGATGCTCTATCCACTGAGCCAAACCGGTTTCAGCCAGGATGAAATCTTTAAAATATTGATATAATAAGCAACTTTAGATTCTTTGATCATTCTCTTTTGTGTCAGCCTATTTGTGAATGATGTCCATTAATAGAATGCATTTTTCTTGAAATATTAACACATCCGCATGTTTCAGAAAAAATATTCATGATCATAATGATATGATTCATCTGCCATTTACGGCAATAGTTCAAGCAGTGATGTATCACAATACTTCCTTGGCATTATACAGTCTGCCTTTGAGAATGACATATTGGGAGGAGATACATTTTCTCCTAGAGCTTCTGTAATGTTTGTGTCATTACTAAAATTATTGCATGTTACATATCTAAAATGCATTGTGAATATTTCTTTCAGATTCGACTCTGGTAAAACCACGTGTGTGTGTGTGTGTGTGTGTGTGTGTGTGTGTGTGCATGCGCACATATGGGCTCTGTATTCTATGAGCTTCTGTCAATTGATTTATCTCTCCAGAATATTATAATAATTCAATTTGTTGGTGAGCAAACGCCGGAAATGCCTAAATATGCAAAGTCCGATGTCTGGGAGCTGGAGCGATACCTAATCGATACCTAATCGAGCAGCCTTCGGAGGGGTCAGTCAGAAGGCTCAGCCCACATGGAGAGCTTAGCACCCCTCTAGCTGTGGTCAGCGACTCCCTCAGGTTCCAGGGAAGGAGACAGACGTGAGCAGAGAACAAGGGAATTGCTCAGGAACAGGGACCTGAGTTAAATACAATGGCTGGAAAGAATATGTTTCCTTGGGGCACCACTGCTCAGAAGCGAAGTAATTTACAGTGATGGAAATAATCCTTAAACATAAAATATGTGAAATGAACACCCTTATAGGAGGCAAGGGAGGGGGGGGACTCTATAATATAGTCAGAAAGCCTCAGTGTTTAATCTGGTGGATGTGTGAGCCCCAGATTCAACTCCCCAGGGAGAAGAAACTGCCCTGTACCCCAACTACAGGACACATTCCCATTCGGTGGGTGCTATCATGCTGCGAAAACCCAACTACAGATGAAGGAAGCAGCCCACACCGAGATGTGAAAGACCCAGCTATGTCAGTCTTGGGAGAAAGTCCAAAGAGCGTTTGGTAGAAGTTCCTGTTACAGAAAAGGATAATAGCAGGAGAGACTCTTATTAGGTTGTAAACAGAAAAAAAAAATCATTCTGAGGCGCAGTAAACTGTGTGTAACCCACCACCGAAGAGGTGGCTTATACAAATCCCGCAGGTTAAAGTGAAAACGTAAGGGCTCGGTAATTTCCTAAACAATACACTGCTCTCCACTTCACATTAAAGGCGGCGTTCTGACCCTACTCCAGCGAGAATTAGAGAGGCGCACAATGACAGCTCGGGTTCAGAATGACAACCTGAAGCACCACAAGTGCACTCGTCCTTCCACAGGAGGCCGCGTTCTTCATTATATTGGGAACAAAGAGGTAAGTGCGGTAGCAATTCTCTATTGGTTGCACACTATTGGAAAATGCATGTTTGATTCGGCCATTTTCAAGAATCCTATATCATAAAAGGCTAATATGCAAATCGACCGAACGGTGGAATGACGGGTCGCTATGACGCGCAGGAGCTGCCCCCTGGTGGTCAGTGCGCTCCCAGAGGGGGAGCACCTCTCAGTCAGAAGCCAGGCTCACCCCCGCTGTGTCAGTAGGACAAGCCCGAGGGCTCCTGGACTGTGAGAGCAAAGAGGTCGGGCTGAGGGATGCCCCCGACTGAGTGCACAAATTTAAAGCACTGGGCCTCTAGTATCATCATAACCATCCATTTTTTGAAGTGTTTTAGTTGAAAATCTAATCCTAATGTTATTAGTCCATAATTTCTAAAATAAGCCCAAATTTTCAAAACCTTCAGTTTTAACATGATGGAAGGGGACAATGATGGCACATTAATACATGCTGTTTCCAGGACTATAGTGTGGGCTTCTCTGCTAGTCTCAGTCATTCACACCAAGAAGCCCAGTGAACAGGATCATTGAGTGCAACGGCCTGTGGTGTGAACAGTGAGAGGCTCGCATTGTACAATCTTCCCACCACAATTATTTTTGGAACTTGATGTACAAATATGACAGAACTTTGTGTGGTTTTTTTTTGTATTTTTGTTTTTACAGACTATTTAAATTTGTAATTCTGCAGATTTTAAATAGATACACCTGGACTGTGTCTTTTGCCTTTAATTCCTTTGCAGAACCCATCATTAGCCATGGTTCAGGTCTAACTTCTGTGTCACAAATTAATGAAACCTACAGTCAACGTTCCATGGAAGAACGCTACTTGTACCTCAGGAGGAATTAGCATTTAATATTAGTTTGTACGAGTCCAGCTTTCAGATATTCCAGGTCAGAGACAGTAACATTTCAGACATGTTCTATCATCCATCCTCTTAGATTGTTAGCAGCTCTTTTAAAAATATTTTTGCTAAAACCGGTTTGGCTCAGTGGATAGAGTGTCGGCCTGTGGACTGAAAGGTCCCAGGTTCGATTCCGGTCAAGGGCATGTACCTTGGTTGTGGGCACATCCTCAGTAGGGGGCATGCAGGAGGCAACTGATCGATGTCTCTCTCTCATCGGCATTTCTCACTCTCTATCCCTCTCACTTCCTCTCTGTAAAAAATCAATAAAATATATTTTTAAAAAATTAAAATTAGATAAAAATATTTTATTTGATGTTTCATTACCTTTATTTTATTTTTAATTCATTTTATTGGGGGGATATTGGTTTATAAAATTAGGTTTCAGGTGTACAATTCTATAATACAGCATCTGTGTATTTGTGGGGGCCTTGTGTGATTAAAGGATTGAAAGTGTTTCTTAGGTTGGTCAGTGGGGGCATGGGGACGGTTAAGAATAATAGTAGGGGAAGGATATTTTATGAGACCAAACAACTTTCTTATTGAACAGAAGTCTTCAGTGATTCTTCGTAACCACTACCAACATGGCCTACTTTAGATTTGGTTCCTGCATTTTAGAATTAAAATATTATTTGTCACTTAAATACATAGCAAGATAAGAATGTGTGATCGATATTTCACTACCTAAACTTTAAAATAAAAGAAAGAAAAGAAAGCATCAATGAACTTTGAAGACAGAACAATAGAAATTACTCAACCTGAAAAGAAGCTGAAAAACATAAAAATGAATAGAGCCTCAGGGATCCGGGATGTTATTAAAAAAATAGATGTGATGTTCATGTCAGACGAAAAAGAGAAATTAGACGCTCTGACAAGAAGCATTTGAAGAAATGATGGCCGAAAAGATATCGGCATAAGACAGAAACCCGCAGATTCAAGGACGTAGAATTCAACACCAGCAGCTATCCAACAGTTCTAATGGAGATTTATGGACCACTCCACCAAGGAATATAACAGAATGGACATGATTTTCAAAGTGCCCACAGACAGATCACAAGACACACCATACCCTGGGCACTACAAAAACACAAACAAACAAACAAACAAAAAACACAAAAATCCTTCAAAAACTGTAAAAGAATTGACATTATACAGAGGATGTCTCAGATCACAGGGGAATGACGGCATCTAGACATTAATCAAATACAGTTAAAAGGAAAACTTGCAAACATTTGGAAACTAGAAAAAGCACATTTCTAAACAATCCAGGGGCCAAAAATAAAAAGAGGTATCAAAGAAAATGAAAAACAAAGGAGCCGAAACCGGTGTGGCTCACTGGATAGAGCATCAGCCTGTGGACTGAAAGGCCGCAGGTTCAATTTCAGTCAAGGGCATGTACCTTGGTTGTGGGCACATCCCCAGTGGGGGGCATGCAGGAGGCGGCTGATCCATGTCTCTCTCTCATCGATGTTTCTAACTTTCTATCTCTCTCCCTTCCTCCCTGTGAAAAATCAATAAAATGTAAAAAAGAAGGAGGAGGAGGAGGAGGAGGAGGAGGAGGAGGAGGAGGAGGAGGAGAAAATGAAAAACAAAGGAAACCAAACTCCCCTGAACTGACTGCTGCTGAGGGTGGTTTTGTTGTGCTAGTTTTCCTCCTCCGAACCAGCCAGTGGCTCTGGCAGCTCTCCACACACTGCGCCCGGAACCCTGCGGTCCTCTTCAGAGGCAGGTGCCTGCGCCGTGCCAACCGCCACCGCTGCCAAGACCGCCACTGGCTCCAGCTGGCCGGCTGGGCCCGCGGGGGGCTGAGGAGGAGCCCAGGAGGTGTCAGAGCGAACACCTTCTTCCTCTCACTTACACAGCGAGCGTTCCACAGCTTCTGACGCAGAGAGCGGAGGAAAAAGGTGGTTTTTTATGTAAGTTTATCCGCAGAAACGTCTGAAACTATCCTCTGTATGACATTTTAAGCACATTTTAATACTGAGATGCTCGCAGTATTTTTGAAGATGGTTAATACATATCTTTATCTGCTTTTGCTGTTTCTTTTTTTAAAATATATTTTATTGATTTTTTACAGAGAGGAAGGGAGAGGGATAGAAAGTCAGAAACATTGATGAGAGAGAGTCATTGATCAGCCATCTCCTGCACTCCCACTTCTGGAGTTCTGCCCGCAAGCAAGGTACATGCCCCCAACCGGAATCGAACCTGGGACCTTTCAGTCCGCAGGCCGACGCTCTATCCACTGAGCCAAACCGGTCTTGGCTGTTTCTTTTTGTCAATGGGTGAGTTTAAAATGAGCACTGACATTTAACATTTTGTAGGTGAAACTTTACATATGATGAGTACTAAGGAGGATGTTATGGATTGAATGTTTGTATCCCTTCCATCCCAAATTCCTATATGTATTAAAATCAAATCCCTAATCTAATAATGGTCTTTGAAGGTGGGGCCTTTTGGAGGTAATTAGGTTATGAGGGTGGAGCCATAGCTTGGGAATGGAATTAGTGCCGTTATAAGAAGAGGGCATTTCGCCTATCTCTCCGTCATGGAAAGATATTGCAGAATATCTTTCCATCATGAAAAGATATTGGGAACGAGGGCAAAGTTAGAGGGTTTAACACTACCCAGAGCAAGTAGGCGGTCTGCAGCATGGAGGGTTCTCACCAGACCTCCACCAGCCGGCACCCTGACAATGCCTGTCCTGTCCCCCAAACCGTGAGAAGTATGTTTCTGTTGGTGTCAAACCGCCCGTCAATGGTATTACACTGGAACAGCCAAGATAGTAAGACAGACAACATACTTGGGCGAAATATAAAAAAGGTTTTAAACTCGTCTTGAAAACAAGTATTTTCCCTGAGAGGAATGCTAACACTTGAATGATGCATTCGTTTATAATAACTTTACCAAATAGCACAGCACTCAGCGAACCGTTTACCGATTATAATTCTGCAAACACACAAAGTAAGAAGTTTAAAA
Source organism: Lasiurus borealis (assembly GCA_004026805.1). Lineage (NCBI taxonomy): Eukaryota > Metazoa > Chordata > Mammalia > Chiroptera > Vespertilionidae > Lasiurus > Lasiurus borealis. The sequence continues at coordinate 117,572 of PVJN01001060.1, read as the reverse complement.
GCTTTGGAGGTATCTGAGAGTTCCAAATCTATAGTCATCCGATTAAGCGAATTTACCTAGGCTGTAGAGTGAGAATTACATTGCAGAGATATAAGCGAAATCAAATATAATTTATGTTTCAAAAATTCAATAACATATTTGAAGGAGAGGTAATTATTTGCCATGGTGAAATATGTACTCTTGGGGAAAAAAAAAACAGCGTAAAATTACATTTGTAAATTCACCATATTATGTAACAGTTTTAACAGCTAAACCAAAAGGGAGTTTGTGTAAAATGAGAGAGAGAGAAAAACATCATTAAAGTAACCAGAACATTTTAGAAAAAAAGTGAAATAAAGAGTATTAGAATGAAATATCAAATCATGTAGTCTTTAGTAAGTACAATACCCCATTTTTTTTTCAAAAACAAATGCATCACCGGTACAATAGTGTATTATATTTTATCTGTGCATTTCATATAAACAAGGATGCTTCCCTTCCATTGCATTCCTATCTGGGAGAGCAGATATCTGGGGTATCATGGCTTTTTGATATGGAGCTTATGATAATTCTCTGCTCTGTCTCTCACATGGGACTCTTTGTATTTTCTCCCCTGCCGTGTACTTCCGTAGCTATTTTTTGGACCTTCTACGTGTGATTTTTGCAATCATCCCTGTGAAATGTCAACTCCTTTAAATTAATCCAGTTTCTATTCTTGTGAATGTGACCAAGATATTTATGTGCTAAATTCAGTCCAGGGAGACAGGTTTGCAGTCTCCTCACAGAAGCGTTTCCCTCTCGCAGATGTCCCAGCCAGCTTGTCATCTTGAGAGGATCAAATGCTTCTTCTTTGCGAAGCAGCTGATACTTATCGATGGGAGAACTAAAGCGATGGGCGATGGAAGCTGTTGGGATCGCAAGCGAACACAGACACGCGCACGCCGATGTCTTTGAACGGATGAGGGGGCTTACGGGTTGGGAATCTCTGTCATGAAGATGAATTTGCAAGTGGCTCACAAAATAGTTCTATGCAGTGAGGGCCTCAAACGTACAACACTGAAGATTACATGCTAAGCCGATAGAACTGGAAAAAAATGATTCAGTGATTTGTTTTTCTTTTAAAAAAAAGATCATTATAGCATTCCAAAGTAGTAATATGTAACATTGTTAGCAAGTTCTAATTTATTCATTCAGTTTACCATATTTTCTAGCGTGTAAGACAATTTTTTATTTTTTTAAAAATATATTTTATTGATTTTTCAGAGAGGAAGGGAAAGGAATAGAAAGCCAGAAATATCAATGAGAGATAGACATCGATCAGCCACCTCCTGCACGCCCCCTACTGGGGATGGGCCCGCAACCAATGTACATGCCCTTAACCTGAATCGAACCTGGGACCTTTCAGTCCCCAGGCCAACACTCTATCCACTGAGTCAAACCGGTTTCGGCATAAGACAATTTTTAACCCAGGAAAATCTTCTCAAAAATCGGTGTCATCTTATAGGGCAAATATATCCCAAACTCTATGTTTTAACTATAAAAGTTTGGGGTTGTCTTATATGCCTGCTTGTCTCATATGCCAGAAAATACGGTACTCTTTCATGCAACATGTATTAAGTGTAGGATATTGATATAGGGGATATTCAGAAGGAATGAATATCTCTCTCATAAAAGAACATACTTTTTAGAATGGGATTCCAAATATCTCAATTAATCATGTTCAATGTTTTCAGTGCTGTAGCATCGGACGGACCATGAGGAGACATAATTACAATGGACACATCATCAACCAGCATTCTCAGAATCCAGGTCTATTGCTTGGATACTTCATACGTTACATCTATTAATAGCAAGCCATCACTCTACCCATTTGCTCAGTTCAATTATTTGAAAAGAAATTAAGCAGCCTTGGGTTTCTCACAAAAGGTGTGTGAAGCATGCCTACAGATAGATCAATAATAATGATTTATATGTCATTTTAAAGTGCAATATATATGTAAATCATACACTATTATTTATCAGACAGTCCCAAAATAGCTCCTGCAAGGGTAAAGAAAAGGAGCAGGATAATTATTTTGCTCTTTGTGATCAGCTACCCAGTGATGTATGTACAAGCGGTGTTTTATTTCTTAAAGTTTCCACACGAGCATTTTCAGCAAACTTTCTTCCCTATTAAATATTTTACATATTTTGAAAAATATAAATTATGTTATATTTTAAGTGATGTTATAAATGTAAAAGGCACATACATTGATTCTTATAAGTTTCAAATATTTACTAATTAAGATAATTTTTTTTTCTATAGCCATAATAACACTTTTTTTTTCTTAAGTTACAATTTAGCAGGTTCTTGTCTTTTCCCTTTTAGAGTCAGGAAACAGCATTGTAAAAAAATATTATGAAATTAGAGCTTTGCAAGATTTAACAGGACATATATGCAAAGGGAAAAAAATAGATCATAATATTTCTCAATAAATAAATGATAACTGCCCAAAATGTTACACAATTTCTTAGACCATGAAAAATAGATTATTTGAAACCAGATGATTCAACTTTGTCAAATATGAAACACAGATTAACTAATGCATAGTTTGCTATTGAATAAAGTAAATATTTTCATGAAAATATTACGCCATTTTGTTATTGATCTCTCTTCTCATATTCACTCATCAGTATTCTCACATTAAATACAAAAATGTTACTCAACTTCCATGCTTTTATAAGTATGTACTTAATATTACACATAAATAAGAAAAGAATTCGCCAAAACCGGTTTGGCTCAGTGGATAGAGCATCGGCCTGCGGACTGAAAGGTCCCATGTTCGATTCCAGTCAAGGGCATGTGCCTTGGTTGTGGGCATGTCCCCAGTAAGAGGCAAGCAGGAGGCAGCTAATCAATGTTTCTCTCTCATCAATGTTTCTAACTCTCTATGCCTCTCCCTTCCTCTCTATAAAAAATCAATAAAATATATTGAAAAGAAAAGAAAAGAATTCATATGTATGATGTGTTCACCACTTGCTGAAGATGAGGTTTGGTGATTTCATACAGATGAACTTACATGGGAAAAATCTAATTGCGGTATTGATCATCAATCACAGCCTGAGGACCACAGTGAGGAGGGAAAGCCTAGTGGTTTCCCTCTCCAGCTCAGCAAGAGGGCTGGGTGTGGACAGGATCCTTAGACTGAACCCACGTGACTGTACAGATAGGAGCGGAGCCAAAGAGCATCCGATGGGAAAGCGCGGGCCTGCAGGCTGGACCCCGCCTTTGGCCGCGTCCCCACTGGATTAGGAAAATGGGTTTCCTCGGAAATCTCATTACGTGAAGAAGGCTGTCTCGCGCTGTGATTAGCATAAAAGCTTTCTCTTAGAAGTATTCTGAGCCTTTAAGAGGAAAGGGTGGGTCGGAGGCAGCCTCGTCCGGTGTCAGCGTTGACAGGTGGAAAAGCAGAGTCTGTCTCTCTGGCTGGGAACTGGGGAATTACATCCGACATGGACTGAGCTTCCGAAGCATCCTTTTCCCTCTGCATCGCCCTGAGGACCCAAGCGCGCATTTGATTACAGTTGGACGGAAAGCACGTGGTGCATAAGGTCTCTTAGTGAATATTTTGCTACTCCTTCATGGTCAATGCGACTCGTGTTTGGGGTTGTCTTTTCTATAGAAATAGAACTTCATCAACTACTGTTTTATTTTTATTTTTAAAATGTATTTTATTGATTTTTTACAGAGAGGAAGGGAAAGGAATAGAGATTTAGGGTTAGGGTTAGGGTTAGGGTTAGGTCTAGGGTTAGGGTTAGAGTTAGAGTTAGGGTTAGATCTAGGGTTAGGGTTAGGGTTAGGGTTAGGTCTAGGGTTAGGGTTAGGGTTAGGGGTTGGGTAAGGGTTAGGTCTAGGGTTAGGGTTAGGGTTAGGGTTAGGATTAGGGTTAGGGTTAAGGTTAGGGTTAGGGCTAGGGTTAGGATTAGGGCTAGGGTTAGGGCTAGGGTTAGGGTTAGGGCTAGGGCTAGGGTTAGGGTTAGGGTTAGGGTTAGGATTAGGGTTAGGTCCAGGGTTAGGGTTAGGGTTAGGGTTAGGGTTAGGAGCGGCTAGTTAGGAAGAGAAGGGTTAGGGTTAGAGTTAGGGTTAGGGTTAGGGTTAGGAAAGGCCAGATAGGAAGAGAAGATCTCCATGAAAAGTCTTAGAGAGTCCTGATTTTCTGTCTTCATAAGGTCATCGGACCTGGGGGACTTGCCATCCTAGCAGCTTGTCTCCTTGCTTGGTCTCTCTGTTTCCCGGAATGTGCTCTCCATGAACACGTGCCATTGGACTCAGGGGGTTACTATGGCTCTGGTGAAGGATCCCCATAATGCACCTTCACACAAGCAGACCATGCTTAGACCTCCATGTCTGCTTGCTTGGCACTGCGTCCTTTTCGAGAGCCAGGCAGACCTTGGATTTCATTGCATTGTAATCTTTACTCGCTTGATTTTGGAGAAATTCCTAACTTCTAATGACACTTGGTGGTTGTTTTTTTCATCGGGGAAGCTTTGGTGAAATGAACACATACCATAGAAGTCTTAGCAGAATGCATTCACATAGCATCTAAAATGTCCATACTCTTTAGTATATGTATGTGTGTGTGTGTGTGTGTGTATGTATGTATACATACATACACACACACACACACACACACACACACACACACACATATATATATATACTTCCAGGTAAATCCACACATGGCCAACTTTTAAGCTACATTTCTTAAATTATTTTCTCTACTTCAAAACTTTGCCATAGCACTAGAGTGAATCGATATTCAACATGTTTAACAATGACTCTATTTGACGCAAATATTCATTTCACATTTGATAACGATACTGAGATGTGTCCAGAAGCTGCTAAATTCGACATTGAAAGCAACATGAAATCGCTGATAACCAGTTCTCCCTACGGACGCAGGCATCCCTCTGCATGAAATCATACTGTCCTAGGAATTCAGCAAGAACATTACCAGAGAATGATCCTCTGAGACCTGTAAACAGGCTGGCCTCACCCCTGCTCAGTAGGCATGTGCACAGAAGTTCAAGTTTACAGAGGTTTACATCGACGCTCCTGTGGAGAAGAGATGGGTGTGGGTGCTTTAGTTATTGGCTACAGCCTTGAAATACAGAGCAATACGAAGTGGGTAAATATAGGCTCGTGTTGAAGAATTAGACAAAGCGGAAGGTCCAGAAAGTTAGAATACCTTTGGCAGAGGATGAGAAGCAGGAAATAGTTTGTGTCTCAGCACTGTGTTTATTTCATCATGTGTATTATCTCACTTTGGAGAAAGTAAGGTGGGGAGAGTGTAGAGTTATCTTAAAACAGGTAGTAGCTAAAACCCGAATTTTAAATACACTGGCTATGGATTTAGAATCGGTCGGGGGAGGGGTGTGTGATAGCAGGCAATTGGAAGAGACTATTGGAAGGTAATCCTGGGCTAAGAGATGAAATGATCCCTCAAGTTCTATGTCTTAAAACTGAACCTCTAAATAGAACTGGCAGCTCCAGTGTCCTGGGCTGTGTCTTTTTATCCCATTCTTTTAGTCTCTGCTACGGATTGCCACCAAAACATGTTTACTGATGAATATGCGCTCAATTACACAGAACTCACTCAAGCCCTTGTGTGTTTAATGTCATCGTTGACGCTCCGATAGACAAAGAGGAACAGAGGGAAAGGCTGGCCTACATAAATCTCAGGGTGCTGTTTTCCAGAAGGCTGATACAAGAATCTAAGGTAAAAGACGCATTTTTAACCAGAGTTTGCTTAATCAACATCTCCCAAAGGTGACATAAAAATGCACAAATTCCACTCTTCGTGTCTTACTTAAAGTAATTAAAACGTCTATCTCAACCCAATGTGCGTTTCGCTTTGCAATCTCGATGTTTCTCATTTGATACAGAATCGCTAAGTGAAAGCTTTTTAAAGTAGACGTCTGCAAATGGTATGCAATGTAAGTAGACAGCCATCGGAGAATATCTAAATCTTTCCCGTTATGATCATCCTGGCACTTCAACAGCAAGGCACCGTGGGAAGAGTCTTCCTTCGGAATGCTGCGCTAGATTTATCCTCGTACATCATGTTTCACCGGGATGCAATCGCTTCTTAATTAGAGAGAAAATCCCGAGCTTCTGAATTTCGAAATCATGAGTAATTGATCACTTCACGAGGACACTGCTGTTCTGACTAATGGATGGATTGTTAATGTCGGTAATAGATGATATTTGGTCCTGATAGAGAAATGACTATGTATGATGATTTATCATCTGCTTCTCAACAGGATACAGAGGAAAAGCAAGTTGATTATATCTTAATTGCATATTTCCTTTTTACATATTTCAATGAAGTCTCAAAGCCCAAGGAAAGAGATTAAAAGTCCAGTTACACAGGTATACTGTAGGATGACACATGCCCATCCCCATGTCCACGAGAAATTAATTTAACGTGTCTTTAAAGTTCCAGAGCGTGAATATTTCGGGCCGAGTGTGCCTATGGAATAACTGAAGTGAGGATACTCATTCCTGTTTCCATGAGACCATCCCATAGGGTTTAGATACACGTTTCATCTGTAGAAGCTATTTATCTCATTTTATTAAAAAAAAATGTTTGTAAAGATGAACTATCCACATAAAACTCACAGATGTCTATGGACAGCACTGATTCTCTGGCTGATGACACAAAGATTTGTCTTCATTGTTGAGCTTATTTTGATACCTTTGACCATCATCATCACTCTTCCTGCCCTATCAAGTAGACATAGCAACTGTTTCCTTAGCAAGACTGTTTATGTTTATCTCTCTCTTGCCAAGAAAACAGACACAGATTTGTATTTGACTATTGTGCCTCCACTTACTTTCCCTATCTTCTCCAGGTTTTTTATCAACTCATTCATTTTCATATCAAAAATATAATTATAAAATACTAGATGCAAAAATAAATCATTCCCTTTTGGCTACCTATGCCTACTTACTTCTTGCTCACAGTTGTACAACCTCCAAAGAGAGCCCTGAGAAATAAATTATAAAGTAAGCATACATTTAATAAATGTGTTTCTGAGTAAAATTTCCAGGGGATTTTGCTTATAACTTGAACCCTTTTTGCTTTATCTAACAAGGAGAAATATCGTTTCATTTTGTTTTATAAGTATTTTTGTTTATATAAATAACATTCACCAATGCCTACTAAAAAGTCGATATCCCTGGTCTTATACCCAGAACTGGATAATGAAGATGCGGTCCATACACACAGTGGAGTACCACTCAGCCATGAGAAAGGATGAAACAGTGCCATTTGCAACAAACATGGTGGATGGACCTTGAGAACCTTATGCGACATAAAATAAGTCGGAAAGAGCTAAGAATTGTATGATTTCCCTCATGTGTGGTCTATAAAACTGAAGCTGGTGACCACAAACAGCAATGTGGTGATTGTCAGAAGAAGTGGGGGGAGAAAGGGTCTTAATATATGGGGACAGGAGAAGATTTGACTTTGGGGGGGATGGACACAGGGTCCAATATATCGATTTTGTAACATAGAAACCCACACTTGACACCTATATGTTCATGTTGATCAATGTCATCCAATCCACTTAATAAATACATATTTAAAAATATTTTCCAACTTGTAATTTTTCCAATTTTTCTTTAGCAAGAACAAAAAATACTAATCACTTCCTTCATTCTACTCTCACTAATGGCAAATAATAATATTGAATGAGCAACTGAAGTGATCCATGTTTAGAAAAAAAAGGTAAAGACTGGAACCAAAGGAAAATGACTAAAAATAATGGAGTTATTCCAAGCTTCACCTGTATTATTGTGTTTTTAATAATATCAGAGTGGTGTTGAGGCTTTCTTCATCTTATAGTTCTCATAAGAAATTGACCTCAGGATTTCAAGATATGTTGCATTTCACCCCCAAAGTCAATGTATGTATTCCCTTTGTTGATTAATAAAACCGTATTATTTTTTTTTTTACCACCAGGAGTTATTGAAAACTTTCAAATTCTTCTGAAGTTTTTTTGTTAATGTTTTTGCACCTCTCAGGGAATTATATTTTAAGTGCAAAGGGAAGAATAAATTGTGTCTGTGTTGTCATCTCTCCAAGAGTTCTCCACTCCGGGAAGCTGAGGAGACCTTCACAAGTGAGAATACCAAAATAGAGTCGCATCTCTTCTGAAACTTTTACATAATTCCCTGAGATTTTAGCTGGTGTAATTTGCATGCTGCGCACATGTGTCCGTGTGTGTGTGTGTGTGAATGTTCCATAAGGTGCTACAAAATTATTTTAGTGGTCCCTCATGGAAATACTGCCTGTACAAGTCTAGCTAGAATATCAACAGAGCTACGCATAGAATTTTAACGAAGATTTTACAGTTCTTCGGAGTATCAGTATCCATAATAATGATGATAATTACTGCAAGTATCTGGTGCTCACATTGTTTTGATAGATTTTCATGCATTATAATTATTTGTGTATTAGAGATGTATAATTGTAATTAAAAGAGGGTAAGAATAATCCAAAGCCACACATTTATATAAGCAGAAAAATAAGCTACAAACTCCAAATTTTCTCTAATGTCCAACCTCTTCATCATGGGTTATCTCTAAAAGTCTTGTTCAAAACATACCACAAAATAGAAAATTTAGGGTGTGCAGACAGATAGAACAAGTTTTATGTGTTTGTTTTTTAGCTCATTTTTTCCTGTTTCCAGAGATTTTTGTTGAGTTTCATGTTGTTTGCTATGCCTAAGAGAAATTTTAAGTCAACACAGGGAGAAACAGATTGATTCTATTAAATGCACTTACATGTTAAAGTGTTTTAGTTCAACATCAGTTTTACTACGATTTTGCTTAGGTATTGAGACATGTCCATTCTCTCTGACCCAACAATTAAGTTTCAAGAGACTAATGGTGCCGAGTCTGGTTTGGCTCAGTGGATAGAGCATTGGCTTGCAGACTGAAAGGTGCCAGGTTCCATTCTGGCTGGGGGCATGTACCTTGCTTACGGGCACATCCCCACTGTGGGGTGTGCAGGAGGCGGCTGATCGATGTCTCTCTCCCATCGATGTTTCTGACTTCCTATCTCTCTCCCTTCCTCTCTGTAAAAAATCAATAAAATATATTAAAAATTATAAATGAATATGAATAATCTGAGGTAAATCTGATACTTTAATACTGTAAGTACAGACAGTTTAAAAAGAAGCAGAGCTTGTAAGTACATGCTAATATATATATTCATATAAAAAGTACATAAAAGCATACATTCATATATAAATGCCTGCCTGAAACTTCAGTCTTTAAAAAATATACTGTCTTTGCTGACTTTCTCTAAAAAAAAAAAAAAACACATTAAACAGTAAATATTTACATAGTGTAATTTAATCAGGAAAATTGATTAGAAAATACCAAGGTCCCAGTTTATTTCATTCGAGTCATGTTTTGCGGAACTGATTGATAAAGGCACTATTTGTCTGGCAAAGTGAGGAATAATTTTCCACATTATTACTTAGCCCCTTGAACAAGTCAGCCTCAAACCCATGGGACTTGGCAGTGATTTATGAGAAGAAAAGCATTACCAAGAACGTTTGACTTTGCACAGGACAAAGTGAAATAATGTAAAAACGTGAATGTAGCCCCTGGCCGGTGTGGATCAAGTGTTAGAGTGTATCCCGTACATCAGAAGGTCATGGGTTTGATTTCTGGTCAAGGGCACATCCCCGGCTTGAGGTTCGATCCCCACCCTGGTCGAGCCTTGTGTGGAGGCAACCAACTGGTGTGCTCTCTCCCACCTGTGTTTTCCCTGGCTCTCTCCCTTCCACTCTCTAAAGACCAATGGGGAAAATATCCTTGGGTGAGTATTCTCTCTCTCTCTCTCTCTCTCTCTCTCTCTCTCTCTCTCTCACACACACACACACACACACACACACACTGAATATAGCAAATAAGAGTTATGAAAATCAGTAAGGACAACTAATAAGTAATATCCAGCCATCCCAGGTGGTTAAAAAGAAGCACTTTAAGAAAAGGAGACTCAGAAAAGATCATCACAGTCATATTTGGTAAAATGCACAGAACCAAGAAATAATAAAAATATAAATATTCAAGGGGAGAGGATATTTGGAAGGCACACATGACAAAGACATGGAATAACAGCGCACAGGAGATTCAATTAGAGAGAGAGATGATCTAATGGTAAAAACCCACTCCAGAGAAAGCTTTATGTCCCCCCGCCCTGGCCACATGTGGGAGACTCACTCTGCTGCCTGCCACTCAGCCTGCCTCGGGGAGGGTCTGAGATGAACCAAAAGGTCTCAGCAGGAGTTTAGAACGATAATCGGCTGTGTCCTACTCCACACCATTAGCCTGTGGTTTGTTATTTGTATTCACTTTTCCTTCCATCCAGCTTTTTCCAATGGTCATTTTCTTTGTTCTATTTTCCTGCTGTATCTTACTTATAGGGAGGACTATTTCTGATACAGTGGTACCTCGAGATACGAGTTTAATTTGTTCCGTCACCTTGAGGCGTGGGAAACTATGAGACGCTCGAGTCCCGGTGAACTGGTGGGTTGTGTGCAGCCGGCTGATCCGCGCGATGACTCCTATCTCCAATGTTGCTCGTATTTCAAAGCAAAAATCACTCGCTCGAGAGCAAGTATCTCAAAAATCTCGTATGTTAGGTAACTCGTATCTCGAGGTACCATTGTATGTCTGTGCATAGCTTTGATTGTCTTCACATTAATAGTTGTCCTACCCATTCTTAGCGACTTCTTATTCTGAGCTTCATATATTAAGTCCTGAAGAAAACGTTATCTCCTGGTTTGTAACAAAAGTAACTATAAAGATTAAATATCAGCTTTTCTCTTACAATTATTATTGTATTATTGAAATGAACAAACATACAAAAAGTACACTTCAATATGTAATATATGTACCAATATATGTAATATTTAAAAACAATAAAAATATTAAAAGTAAAAAAAAAATGAATACTTCAATAAGCAATGGGCCTATAACCCAGATTTGACACTTTTCAATTCACTTTTCATTTCTCCCCCCACTGGTTCCTTATCCCAACCACTTCCACCGAAGCCAATCCTTCGCCCAACCCCTGTCCATTCCGGCTTTAACTTGATCCAATTGTCACCTGAGTCTTAAAAACATTTACTTACATTTCAATGAGTAACCTAATGAGGCCAAGTTAATCGCTAAGTCTGGTAGGTTGGTCTTATATGTTAACCAATTTAAGAATTTTTAATATCCCATTTTGCATCCACATTTAGACAGCTGAATCAGAATAAAAATAAAGTCGGAATCTTTTACCAATAAAAGACTACTGTGGAACACTCTTCTTCCAAACACTTTATACAGATTTTTGGTTGTTTTTTTAAATCCACATCATAATATATGCTCAGTCTATTGTCATGTGCAATTACATGCTGGAGGTAAGAATCCTCCTCAGAAAATGGCAATGCCTTCCTAGGATTCAGTGCCTCTAAAGTAAGCAGAGTCGATGATAGTTAGAGGAAGATGATATGATAGATACCATGTTCATTCAGCTTTTATGCTGGGAACAAAGCCCACATCCGGCATCACACCAGGCCTACGGAATTGAAGAAGCAGCAACAATGAACGGGTAGTGATAAGAACCTGAGCAATGCTGAGACCGGTTTGGCTCAGTGGATAGAGCATCGGCCTGTGGACTGAAAAGGTCCCAGGTTGGATTCTGGTCGGGGGCATGTCCTTGGTTGCAGGCACATCCCCAGTGTGGGGCGTGCAGGAGGTGGCTGATGGATGTCTCTCTCTCATCGATGTTTCTGACTTTCTATCCCTCTCCCTTCCTCTCTGTAAGAAATCAATAAAATATTTTTTTAAAAAAAAAAAAGAACCTGACCAATGTGTTCCTAGAGCAGAGATGAAGAAAAAGTTGAGTGCAAAGGGGCCCAGGAGAACCTTCTGAGGTGAAAAACAGCATTCTAGATTCTCATAGAGGTTGTCTTTACATTTGTCAAAACTTGAACCACACACATTTAGCATGTGCATTTAATTGTATGTAAATTATATGCCCAATATGGATTAAAAAAATAGAGACTTGAGAGCAGATGTAGTAATCATGAATAACATGATATAGGACTTGGCATTTCACATGGGCATTCACCTTTACATTTCAATCACTATCCACCACAACCACAGCGAATAGGTACTGAAGGTGATATTATGGAGGGTGAGATCAGAATGCTTGGAGGTTCACGTCTCTCAAGACCTCACCTGGTCCAGAACCCCCACTTTTTCCCAGAACCTCCACCTAATCCCAGAACCCAAGACCCCACCTTGTCCCACAACCCTGACCTGGAACCAGTAATTTATGAAAAGAAAAAGATGCATCAAAACGATTTTCTTCAAAGGAGTGGAAAACACATTGAAGCACTGTACATACATTGCTTTGTATCCTTTTACAGGACTGACCACGGTGAGTTTGTTTACGTAATGTTATACTCACTTCTCTGCCCAGGTTGAGCCATGACAAAACCGATATTTGAAAATATGAAAACATTTGGAGCTGGAGAGAGCTTTGATAGCAAAATGACAGCTGAATAAACTAAAGAGGTTGAAAGTGAGGCATGTTCGCGCGAAAAAACACCGTGAAGGACCTCCACTCTTTCCCTCTTTCCCTCCAGCCTGAGAAGCGGCCTGTGTATTTTGTAACTGAGATTATATTGCACTTAATATAGAAACCCTATAACCGTGCTGGGAAAGTGCACTTTCCCGCTAAACACGGGAGTGCGATTCACATCCCGGTGTGTTCAAACATCATCATCAAACCACAGTTCTCTATCTCCTGGAGCACGCATGCCCCAGAGCTGAAAATTAGAGTCAATATTCTGGGCACTCCGGTGCTAGTCCAAACTCTCGCCGTGAGACTATGATTTTTTTTTTTTCTGGAGTATAGCGACAGTTTTATCGTGATCAAAGAGTGATCCTCGACCGAGTCAAACCGTTTAGTCACACTCTATTTCCACTTCCGAATCCAGGACTTTAGCACTGGACTCGATGAAGTGGCTCACAAACCCATCTGCCTTAGGTTACAAAAGCAGACGGGTTATATCCATCAGCGTTATCATCGTTTCTTTCTTCCTTTCTTGATCTCCCTCTATTTATTTAACACTAGAGGCCCAGTGCACGGAATGCATGCACTGGGGGTGGGGATATTCTCTCAGCCCAGCCTGTGGCCTCTTACCGTCTGGGAACCTTCACTCCTTGCCACCACCCTGCTCGCTGCTTCTTAGCGCTGGCAGTGGAGGCGGAAGAGCCTTCCACCACAGCCGCGGCACTCACCAGCAGAGAGCCCACCTTCTGGCTGAGCGGCGCTCCCCCTGTGGGTGTGCACTGGCAGCTCCTGCATGGAGCGTCTGCCCCCTGGTGGTCAGTGCACATCAGAGCGACCGGTCATTCCAGAAGTTCTGCCATAAGGCTCGCTTAGGCTTTTATGATATAGACTAGAGGCCCGGTGCACAAAATTTGAACACTTAGTGGTGATGGGGAGAGTATCATTCAGCCCAGCCTGTGCCATCTCATAGTCTGGGAGCCCCGCCATCGATCACCCCAGAGAGGCAGGCCCTGCCCATCCGGCCAGGGCTCCAGGATGGATTTCCCCTGCAAGAGAGGCCATGCCCACCTGCCACAGCACCACCACAAGGTAGCCAGGGCCTCCTTCTTTGGGGCAACCGAACATGCCCCAGAGAGGGAGGCCCCAGCCACTGCTGCAACCTGCAGGTAGGTAGCCTGGGCCGCCCTCTGTGGGGTGATCATGGGACAATGGCCAGGCCCCTGAGCAATTTTATGGCACCCACCTTGGCTGGTCTGGTGCCAGTGGGTGTCATACCATCCTCATCCAGATGGTTGTTCTACTGTTCTGCCGTTTGGTCGATTTGCATATTAGGCTTTTATCCTTATAGACAGGTGTTTAGTAAGGAACACTTCCACTTCCGTGGCCTTCAGAGCCTCTTCTCTTTTGGCTAAGGCCACGGTGAAACACCAGGGATTCCTCCCAAGTCCTCCAGAGAACGACTTTGAAAGAACGCACCTCGTTCCTCCCGGGGAAAGGGTGCATTTTTTTTAATATATTTTATTGATTTTTTTTACAGAGAGGAAGGGAGAGGGATAGAAAGTCAGAAACATCAATGAGAGAGAGAGACATCGATCAGCCGCCTCCTGCACGCCCCACAGTGGAGATGTGCCCGCAAGCAAGGTACATGCCCCCAACTGGAATCGAACCTGGGACCTTTCAGTCCGCAAGCCGACGCTCTTTCCACTGAGCCAAACCGGTCTCAGTGAAAGGGTGCATTTTTGCTAGCATTTATAACTCGTGGAGGATGTGGGGGGAGGGTGGGAGGCAAAACACCACAAGAACCATGATTTAAGATCATGCCGAGGAAAACAGAGAATCAAATTCCCAGGCCAGCCACGTGCAGAGGAGTGTTATTCGTACTGCGCATTCAAATCGAGGCCCGTCTTCGGAGCGTGTTGGTGTCACCGGGACATCAGGAGCACCTCCAGCGGAAACAGTCAGGAATAAATGAGCCTCCAAGCTCCCCGGGCCCCTGTCCTGCCCGTCACTCCCATTTCCCGGGAGCAGATGCACGGAGGATCCTCGGCAGAAGGCCCCGCGAGTCCTCCCGCTCAGAACTCCCAACAGCGAGTGCAACTTCAGAAAAGGAAACGAAGCAGACACCGGAGCAGATGGTCTGCGAGTCCCCGTGCACACTCTCTGTGCAACGGCCCCCGACAGCAGGGGGCCGCTGAAATGACAAGCAGGAGGAGAAGGGAATACTGAAACTACAGGTTAGATCACCTTATTTATTTTTATTATTTTTTAAATATAGTTTATTGATGTTTTTTACAGAGAGGAAGGGAGAGGGATAGAGAGTTAGAAACATGGATGAGAGAGAGACATCCATCGGCCGCCTCCTGCACACTCCCCACTGGGGATGTGCCCCCAACCAGGATTCGTGCCCTTGACCAGAATCGAACCTGGGACCTTTCAGTCCACAGGCCAACGCTCTATCCACTGAGCCACACCGGTTTTGGCAGGTTAAATCATTTTAAGTGCATTTCTTATTTCAGGGTCCCATCCACGTGTATGAAAGTGTGTATGCGATGCGTCAGAAACTGATATCTGTTCACATGATACATTTAATTTTGTCAAGTAGTTTTTGCTACTCTGCCGGGTACCTATTTTATCTTCAATCGCATAAATGGTGCTATCTTTTGTATATTTTACCACTCTCCTAAGTCTCCATAGCAAATTGTATGGCATTTCAAAATCCCCATTCCCTTAATGCAGAATCATAATTTATACGTCTGACTGCTGAATTTAGACAATCCGTACGTAGTTGAAAGGATCCAATATAGATCCCATATGCCTGGCCCTTCTACAGCTGGTAACTCTGCCGTCAGGGTGTTCTCAAAACCACAATGCTCCTCATTTCCCTGAAGCAAACTAGGGATGTATTGGTCCCTTCGCCTTCTGTTACCCTCTGATTGTCAGACCACCAACCTCACACCAAGCCTTGTCTTTATCGAAGTTAAATCTCTTTGTTCCTAGGATAAGTCATTAACATTGCCCAATGACCAACCAGAAGTGTCACCGAATAGCATTGTTTTTAAAATATTTTATTGATTTTTTTACAGAGAGGAAGGAGAGAGAGAGAGAGTTAAAAACATCGATGAGAGAGAAACATCAATCAGCTGCCTCCTGCACACCCCCCATTGGGGATGTGCTCGCAACCAAGGTACGTGCCCTTGACCGGAATCAAACCTGAGACCTTTCAGTCCACAGGCCGACGCTCTGTCCACTGAGCCAAACCAGTTAGGGCTGAATATTATTCTTGATAACAAAATGCATGCACAGCTCTTTTTCTGTAAAAGGAAGCCACCTGGAGAGAGGCTCTTAGGGGAAGGAGTGAGCTGAGAATTGGGAATGAATGAGTTAGATTGCCAAAAATGTTTACTTTAATGGTGGATAGATCAGTGTCCTAGAGAGAAAAGCATACTTAAATCTCTTCCATGGATAACAGTAAACATTTCTAGAACACTCATTTTCTACCGTCTAGGAGAATTATTTTTCTTTTGCCTGTAAATATCTATCTATCTATCTATCTATCTATCTATCTATCTATCTATCTATGTTTTGATCAATCTTGTTACCTGATTTAGCGAGATTACTATAGTTCAAACTAAGCTCAGAGATTGAGAAGGGACCCTAGCATTAAACTTTCACTAATAGCAACTTGACCTCTCAATCTCTCTTGGTAAAAATAAAATTTCTTTTTTCTCTGTTGCTGTTGTTTTTTTAATCTAGAATTTGCATAAAAAACACATGCTTATGAATAGTAGTATATGGAAACGCATGATTCTGTCATGAAACACCCTGTGAATATAATTCATAAAATTATATGGACTATTCTTTTATGTATTATGTATTAAAGTAAATCTTGATCATCAGAATGCTATGGGATATCAGAAGTTATATTTTTATTGCAAAGTAATTGAAATTAAATATAGCTTTTTAAAAAGTACTGCATGTTCTTTAGCATTGAAATGTTGTCTTTTTATTTTTAGGTACTGATTTTTTTCTAATATAAAAGCTTAAAGCTGAATTCATATCATTTAATGACATTTAATACTATCTTAATTTATATTCATATTTCGATGTCTGTACAGTAAACATCATTTGGGTGTTTCGGGCAATTTATCATTTCAAGTTTTCATAAGAACTACAGAGATCTATACTTGGGAATAAAGAACATACTTCAAGTCATCATCAGAAAAACGTGAATATAGACATTTTATATGCAATGACAACATACCAAGTTATTTTGACAAATCTGTGGGTTTCCTTCATTTGATTCTCATTCACTGAAACTAATTGGGATTAATGAATGAATATATTAAATACATATGTAACAGGCTGACGCTCTATCCACTGAGCCAAACCGGTCAGGGCTTTTTAAAAATTATTATTAAAAGAAAAAATAGCCCTGAGCAGTGTGGCTCAATGGATAGAGCTTTGGCCTGCATACTGAAGGGACCCAGGTTTGATTCAGGTCAAGGGCATGCACCTTGGTTGCGCGATTACTGGTATCTCAACTGTTGCTCATATTTCAAAGCAAAAATCACTCGCTCAATGGCTCGTATCTCAAAAATCTCGTATGTTAGGGCACTCATATCTCGAGGTACCAATGTATATAGATATAGATAGAGATAGATATGTGGATATAGATAGATATAGATATAGATAGATAAATAGATAGATAGATAGATATAGATATAGATATAGATATAGATATAGATATAGATATAGATATAGATATAGATATAGATATAGATATAGATATAGATATAGATAGAGAGAGATAGGAAGTCAGCGGACCAGGGCACACTGAATGCCCAGAGATGCATACGGTCATCTAAGAATCCAGAAAGAGAAGCTCATGGCTAAAACAAAAGGTCACTCTGAATCATTAAAACGTTAATATTAGTGAGCCAAAAGTCATTTGCATGAGCATCATCAATCCAAGTAGTGTCATGGTTATCGCAACAAACATCCTGGCACCATGCAGGCCAGATGCCTTGGGCGCTGAAATGTGATGGGCTCTGCACCCCGAGAATGCTGGGGACCCTCAGCTCCAGACTGAGCGCCTCTGGAGCGGGAGGAAGCCCGGGCGTGGACACCGGCCTGGCTCCGGCAGATGCTGCAGCAGCTGCATGGACGCGGTCAGTCCCGGTGGACAGAGCATCACCACGGCCAGCCTCTTCCCTCCATAAGTCACTGCTCGCCTGGCTGTTCTCACATCTCCCCGGTGGGAAAGCAGGTCTGACCGGGGAGAGGGAAGGCCACGTGATCATTCCCACAGCACCACCTGCGACTCATTTGTGACATGTAATGTATGTGTTCTTGACATGATCTCTGGAAAGGGGCCAGAATGCAGGGCCCATGTGTTCTCAATGGAGACAAGACAGCTGCTAGGATATCCAGTTTCAGTGTCCCTTCAGACCGGCCATCCTTCATTTTTAATGCAGGGACAGAGACATGGGGACACCCCCAGAAAGAAGCCAGCAGACTCTGAATCAATGCTCTTTACTCTTGTTCTTGCTGCTTCTTCCCAAAATTGTGGCTCTAAACGCTCCCAGGATTTGTCCAGCTCTCTCCCTGTCACACCCCCATCCATTCTGCAAGGGGTTCCCGGTGCATTTTCTGAGTCTCCAGCCTCCACAAACACACGCAGCAGCTCCTACTGCATACATGTTTGCCATTAAAGGTGTCTGCTGACATGCTCATCGGTGGAATTGGTACCAAGCCATCCAGATTGATCTGAAGAGGGGAGCTTATTTGCATCTTCTTTCTGTATGAAATGGCTGGTCACACAAAAAGAAGTAAGTAAACCAACCAACCAATAAACAAATAGAATTAAATTAAACCCTTGAATTCCTGGAAATTGAGAGTAGAATGGGCCGAGACCGGTTTGGCTCAGTGGATAGAGCGTCGGTCTGAGGACTGAAAGGTCCCAGGTTTGATTCTGGTCGGGGGCATGTACCTTGCTTAGGGGCACATCTCCAGTGTGGGGCGTGCAGGAGGCGGCTGATCGATGTCTCTCTCTCATCGATGTTTCTGACTTTCTATCCCTCTCCCTTCCTCTCTGCAAAAAGTCAATAACATATATTAAAAAAGAAAAGAAAAAAGAGAGTAGAATGGTGTTGGCCAGGGGACTTGAAGTGGACAAATGGGGAGATGTTGGTCCATGGGTACCAGCCCTGGCTAATACGATACAAGGTCAAGGATCTAATGCTTCACAACACTGCATCACATGCTGGAACATTTGTAAAAGGGCACCCCAAATCCTATTAACTCACGAGAAAGGAATCATTACCTGAGGGGATAGAGATGCTAACTAACCCCATTGCAACATCTACGTCCAGTCATCCCACTGAACACTGACATGTGTTATATGTCAATGGCATTATGATTTCAGGTGGATGGCAAGGTGGTTAGACATTTCTATAACTCACAGTGATGCCACCTGGCACCATACGTGGTTATTATAATATGACTGTTTCACTCCCTGTGCTGTCTTTTTTTTGTAACTGCCAATTTATACTTGTAATCCCGTCACCTTTTCACCCAGTCCCCCAACACGCCTCCCATCTGGCAACCATCTGCTCTGCAAAACAGAGTTTCTTGGCATTTTTTGTCAATATAAAGAAAAACAAAAAACACACCACAGATGATGAGGGAGGGAGAGCATGTTTAAATGGAACTGTTGGCCATGTGTTTCTTGTTGGAAAAAATGTCCATACAAGTCCTTTGCCTGTTTTGTAATCAGGTTTTGTTTGTGGGGTTTTTGTGGTTTCTTTGTTTTTTGTTTTTGTTTTGTTTTTCTTTTTGTTTTGTTTTGCTACAATTCTGAGTTCATGGTATATTTTGGATCTCAGCCCATTAACAGATAGATGGTTTGAAAATATTTTGACCCACTCACTGAGTCACTTTTCCTTCTGTTTTTTTTTCCAATATATATATTTTTATAGATTTCAGAGAGGAAGAGAGAGGGGGAGAGAGATAGAAACATCAATGATGAGAGAGAATCATTGATCAGCTGCCTTCTGCCTGTCCCCCATTGGAGATCAAGCCTGCAACCCGAGCATGGGCCCTGACCAGGAATCGAACTATGACCTCCTGGTTCATAGGTCAACACTCAACCACTGAGCCATGCCTGTTGGACTCACTGTCTTTTTATTTTGCTGATTTTACTTATTTATTTTTTTGTGGTGCAGTATAGTACCTTTTTAGTTTGATGCAGTCCCACCGATTTATTATGCTTTTACTACTTTTACTTTTGGTATCGCATCCATAAGTCTTTACCGACACTCATGTCAAGGATCTCTTCCCTGTTTTCTTCTAGTAGTGTTAATATCAAGTATTATATTTAATTATGTAATCCATGGAGTTTATTTTTCTGCGTGATGGAAAATAGAGGTCCATGCTCATTCTTCTGCCTGTGTTTTGTCCAGTTTCCCAGCTCCGTTTGCTGAAGAGACTATGCTTCCCCATTGCATCTTATTGACTCTCCTGTCAATTATTAGCTGATTGTGTTTGTCTCCGGGCTTTCTATTTTGTTCCATTGGCATATTTGTCTACTTTTGTGTGAGTGCATCACTTTTTATTTGTTTGTTTTAATGTATCTTTATTGTTGAAAGCATTACAAATACTCCCTTTCTTTCCCCATAGACCCCCTCTACTCTGCTCCTGCCCCTCCCCAGGCCTTCACTACTATTGTCTGTTTCCATGGATTATGAATATAAATTCCTTGATTAATCTCTTCCTGACCCCTTTTCTCTTCTCTCTGAAATGACTAGAGCTTTGCAATAAAGTTTTCAATCAGGAGTTTAGACAAGTTCAACTTTGTTCTTATTCAGAATTGATTTGACTACTAGGGGGCGTTTTGTGGTTACATACAATTTTTCTTTTCCATTTCTGTGAAAATGTCATAGGGGTTTTCATAGGGATTGTACTAAATCTATTGGTGGCTTTAGGTAGTATGGACATTTTAACAATATTAAGTTTTCCAGTAATGGACATGGGATATCTTTCAATTTTATATTTTTCCTTCAATTTTTCCACCTATTGGTTAGAGTAATTCCTAAGTCTATTTTCATATTACTGCAAGAGGGATTGTTTTCTTAAAATTTTTTCAGATAGTTTGTTATTGGTGTTTAAAAATAAAAGCGATTTTTATATTTTGATTTTGTGTCTTCAGCAGGTCTATTATTCATCCTTGTAACATTCTTGTCTGTTTATATAAAATGCTATACAATTATTTTGATTTGCACAACTGATTACAAACAGAACTTCTTGTTATTTGTAAGAAAACATTAAAAATAAAACAGATCAGAAGCAAATTCCTAAAGTTGTTGTTGTCTAATTTTAGCCTAATAACTTTGGGGAAGCAAGTTATACAAGAAATATGGAAGTGAAACAGAAATATAAAGCCAGGAAGAAATTGAATATGCAAATTATAGTCTATATCATAAGCAAATCATTATCATTGCAATTCTTATATGTATTGTTCTCCAGATATTTCAGATAATAGGAAAAGATGAAATAGAAAAAATATAGGATGTTTACTTAGTTTTTAAGAATGATTTTGAATTTACAACATATTGTTGTTTTTGTGATAAAGGAATAAATAACTTTTCAAATATCACTCTCACTGTCAATCAAATTTAGACTCCCAGTCACATAATTATCCTGCTACCCATGGCAAATAGGTTATGAAGATTAAAAGAGAAGCAACAGACAGTGAAAACATAAGAAAATCCCTGTGCATAAATATAGCCTAAATTTATCTTAGTTTAACTTAAATGTCTCGAGCCAACACAACACATGAAAAATAACAATCACTTTCCTAATTTGTGAGTACTTATAAGCAATCTAAAATCATTAATTTTAAATTATAGTCAAAATAGTTAGAGCAGATTATTACTAACATCTCATTTAATTAGGATAATAAATTCCCTAGTTATGCCAGAAGCTCAGAAGTTCAGAGCAGTATTATTATAAAATCTTACTCATCTACAGAAATTAAATAGCAATCTCAGGAGATAATGGGTTCTATTGAGTTAAAGGTTTGTGTGATTTGATTCCTGTGCTCATTTTCTTAGACATTCATTCAATGATATCTCTCTATATAAAAGCCTAATATTGTAAAGTGTCCTCTCTGGAGTTAGACCAACTAAGAGTTTGATCACTTGCTATGATGTGTGCTGATCACCAGGGGGTGGCACGGAATAAAGGAAGGTCCTGGCTGGCAGCCTGCAGTCACTTGAGACCCTACCCGTGCACAAATTTCATGCAATGGGCCTCTTGGTCTCTAGTATAATTACAAAATTTTTAATGTGAAATGTCAAAATCCCTTTCTCCAGAACTTGACTAATAAAATATCATGGGATGATTATAAATTGTTCATACTTGTTTTGTCACTCCCATTAAGATTCTCTATTATGTGATTCTTCTTCAATTCCTCTGAGTACTTGAATGTTTTGTGATCTGAATTGAATCTCTAAGTTCCACTTTTCTCAGTTATTCCAAAACAAAGACAAATTTCAGATAATTAAAATTAAGAAGAGGCATATTTTTTTCAAAAATACAGTGGTACCTCGAGATACGAGTGCCCTAACATAGGAGATTTTTGAGATACAAGCCATCGAGAGAGCGATTTTTGCTTTGAAATATGAGCAACATTTGAGATAGGAGTAATTGCCCAGATTGGCCAGCTGCACACGACCCACCAGTTTACCACGACTCAAGCGTCTCATAGTTTCCCACGCCTCAAGGTTACAGAACGAATTAAGTATCTCGAGGTACCACTGTATAATTATGTGATATGATTTTAAATGATAATGTATTTTATTTGTGTATTCTTTCTATTCGATAATCAAGACTTTTTCATAAAGTAGAGAGAGATATAAAGCCTTGTGCTACGTTGTTGTGTGGTGCCCCAATTAGCTCAGAGCCTGATGATAGCTATTTCCTTCTTCTTTACAAGGAGAATAAATTAAGTTTCAGGTTCTTTGCCTTCAGGCCGAATCCAGAGGAATGGATGTGAATATGCACACGTTTTACTGAAAAGGGGACTCAGAAACATTCTACCTCAAAATAACACACTGCCAGGCCTGCATGGCTCAGAGGTGGAGCATCAACCAATGAACCGGGAGGTCATGGTTTGAGTCCCTGTCAAACCACATTCCCGGATGGCAAGCTTGATCCCGCGTACAGCGTGCAGGAGGCAGCCTGTCAATGATTCTCTCTCATCATTGATGTTCTCTCTCTCTCTCTCTCTCTCTCTCTCTCTCTCTCTCTCTCTCTCTCTCTCTCTCTCTCTCTCTCTCTCTCCCCTCTCCCTTACTCTATGAAATAAAAATAAATACATAAAAAGGACATAGGCAGGTGAATAATGTTCCCTACTACATTCGCAGCCATGTGTGTGCTAGAGAATTGTGTTGAGAGGTGAGACGAACTGGTGAGACGAACCCTATGTATTCATAGGACAAACAGGATAAAAATGGAAGTGTCCATCCAAAAAAAAAAGAACTGGACAGAGCATGTTTGTCATGAGAGCAGGTGGAGGGTAAGAGTGTTAATGTCAGTTACTCAGGAGCGTGATGAGAGGAAACATGGGTTTGGAGGCATGGCCTGCTGGAACAGAATCCAGCCATTCAGAGCAAATGGCTTCTTCTCCAGAAATTTCTTCAAGAAAAACTAAATTTTCTGCAGAAGAAGTATAGATAGAGAACAGTATCCTCTGTCCTTACTGAATTTTGTGAAATATCATTTTCTCTCAGTTATAAAGCAAAAAAAAATTATCTTTGAATGTCAACTCCACTTTTATGTTTTCCTGAATATGCTACTGAAATATGGTGAAGATAATCTCTTCTCCTTCTGTAATTAAAGTACTTTTAGAGATTGGGCAAAGCTTTTCTAATTAGTAGGGGAGGGAGACACTCAAATTCAGAAGAAAACACTAACAATGCGAATTTTTTAAAAAATAACAAAAAGTCTGTGTTTGTAAATTATCATCACCAATATATACTATGATATCACCATTATCATAGCTTATATTTTTGGGGTTACAATCTCATTATCCTTTCCACTTAAAAAAGCATTTCTTACCCATAAACTATGACATTGGGACTAACAAACAGAATATTGTAGGGCACTGAGATTTATTATGGGTATAAAGAGTTTGTGAATCTCAAAAAAGAACTCAAGAAAAAAGAAAGCCCAAATTAATCTAATAAAACTATCTTTAAAAGTCCCTCTAAAGAATATACACAAACATTCAGAATAGTTTTATGATGAAAAGTTTGCTCTCTTCATGGTTGGTGAATGGAGATTATAGTTCTTAAAAAATCACATGGTATCTCACAAACCTGAGAATCTGAGAACAGATTTAGAACCTACAAAATGATGTTAAAATACTGTTACAGGCATAACTACAGACGCAGACAATAGTGGGGTGAAAGCATAGGGAGGAAACAAAGTGGGAAAGAGGGTCCATAGGAAAAAGGGGGGCATCTGTCATGCTTGAAACAATAAAGATAGAATTTTTTAAAGACCTTTTTTTATCCCCACTAATTTCATTGCACTCATTTTCAAATTACTGACAATTCCAGATTTCCACAACACTCGCCTTGTTTATTTTGATGTACTGTATTCCTGAGAGTTTGTTAGTTTTCTCTATGACTGTTTAATATAACTGTGGTATTAGGTTTAACCCATTGAGCTACTAGCACAGGCGGGGATAGAGGCGATTGGACAGTAAGAGAAGGGAAGTCAGCTTGATCTTTTAGAGGGACTGGGTGAGCACAGGGTTGAGAGTTCTGGGCAGTTGTGTGCCTCTGAGCAGAAAGGTCCAGGTGGACCATTTAGTAGAGGACGAACGGAAGGATGGCTCAACATCCCAGAACAAGTTGCCTGGTGAGAGCTTCATAAAGAAAAGTGAGGCCACAGTTAGATGAGGAATGCAGGCAGGACATTTAACAACCCGACTTGGTTACTTTAGACATTTTTTTTTGGTAGAATGATGGTTTGTGGAAAAATTCTGATTGCCTCTTCTCCGCTCACATATGTCCTGCAGCCAGTCTGCACCGTCTGCTCCCAAATGCTCAGGATCCACGCCAGTTGTTTCTCTGTGTTTCTATTTGTTTGTTTGCTTGACCCCCTAGAATCATCATCCTTAACCTCTTCTTTTAAAAAATATATATATTTTTTTTATTGATTTTTACAGAGAGGAAGGGAGAGGGACAGAGAGCTAGAAACATCAATGAGAGAGAGACATCGATTAGCCGCCTCCTGCACACTCCCCACTGGAGATGTGCCCACAACCAAGATACATGCCTTTGATCGGAATCGAACCTGGGACCTTTCAGTCCCAAGGCTGATGCTCTATCCACTGAGCCAAACCGGTTTGGGCTAACCTCTTCTTTTTAAAAATATATATTTCTTTATTGATTTGAGAGAGGAAGGAAGAAGGAGAGAGAGATAGAAACATCAATGATGAGAGAGAATCATTGATCGGCTGCCTCCTGCATGCCCCCTACTGGGGATTGAGCCCATAACTCAGGCATGTGCCCTAATCAGGCATTGAACCCTGGACCCTTCGGTCCACAGGCTGAAGCTCCATCCACTAAGCTAAGCTGGCTAGGGCCTTAATCTCTTTTTTTAAAAATCATAAACCAGATTCATCTTTTTTGATAATTTTCTTTTGTATATTTTATAGACTGTTGGTATAAACTGACCTCTCAAATATTTTCAAATTTTAATGAATGCACTAATAATTCTTTCTTGTACCATTTTAATCCACAAATGTATCATTTTTAAATTGAGTCCCTGTGTAAATGAGAAAGTAGCAATAATGTATTTGTTTTGGTTTATAATTTATGACCACAAATATTACTAATTTAGCTATACATATTACAATTGTATATTTTCCTTTTTTGTTTTTCTCAAAAACTTGATTAAATCTTTTTGAAAGAATGTGTAAATGCTTTATGATTGTTCATTAGCATTCAGATGTCCCATGAGACTTTCTATTTCTGAGGACATAATCAATAAAATTATGTTTTGTTGATTTTATGCTTTATACTTTATAATGTTAAAGTTTCATCACTTTTTTCAGTGTACAATTTCTAAATAAATTTGTTACTTAAAGTTAATTGTCTACTGAAAATGAATACCTTTGAATTTAGATTTGTATACAAATATAATTTATTCTATTGATGGTAAGAATATCAAAAGAAAGCATGCAAGCATTATAGAAATTATAGAAATAATGGAAACATTTTTGAAAAATAATATATAAATCCTATTGTATTGTATACACACACATGCTCACACACAGTGATCTGCCAGAAACCAAACACTGTTTCACTAATAGAAAGATGCGGACAGGAGACCAGAAGGCTGGTCCACCTTCATTGCTCTGAAAAGTCAGAGCTCATCACTCACTGTTTAGTGGAAACATTGTTCGCTGAAGCAGCCTCTACCTGTTTGTTTCATGTAAACTTCTGTTCTTGGAATTTCCTGCCTAAAGGTCATAGGTATATCCCATGGTCTTAATAAAAGGGATAGAAAGGCCAGAGTAGAGGGTAGACTTTCCACTAGAGGAAGGCTCCCACCTGGCACCCAAATATCACCAAATTAATACTTTTCTAGTCTCTCTTTTCATTTGCGTGCGGCCTCCTCCAGACCCCAAACCCTGAATGGGAACCCTGAACCACGCGGGATGTAAAAGAGGTTCCCACAGTGATCCCCCTAGAAAGCAAGGGCAGCGAAGGAATCAATCGTGACTAAGTGTGTCTCATGAGCATGTCCTGTCAGAGCACACATAGGAATACTTCTAGATAATTACATCACACTGCACATGTGTGCTTTGGTTATGCAAATGTCAAAATGCAACACCCAAAAGAAAACTGAATTGCCCTAGTGTCCCCAACATGATTTTACTATAAGTTGCAAATGACCAAAATGTTTATGAAATGGTTTACACATATTTCATTGGAGAAAAGTAGAATTGAAACTTCTTGACTATATTTCCTAACTGAAATTTATGTATTGCAATGTTTCATATACTTCTAATACTTAACTTGGTACATCCATAGAGATGAGAAGTTCTAATAAATATACTAAATACATGCTAGAAAAAGACATATTGAATGGCATTCACCTTCATTTAACTCTATTTCTAAAATTTTCTTCTACCTAAGGGACTCTTTCTTCTGAATAAAATATCCTATATTACCTTCTCCATTGATTAAATTGTGATTAGTGAATTCATTTACAAAGAGTTTGACTTTGAGTAACTCGGCAGGTTGGAGAAGAAAGAATCCTTCCTGTTGTGAATAGAGAAGGTCACCAATCTACCCTCGGACTCCTTCAGCTGAGAAAGGAAAGGTGTTTAGACCTTTGGCCGCTGCTGGAAAGGTATAAATGTCTTTAATATTAATATGCTTCTCTCGCTCTCGCTATTCCTCAGAGAACCTTACACCAGAGGTCAGTTTCTCCGCTTCTGTGATGAAATATTGCCTTGTTAAATGTTGTGTAAAACTACCTCTTTTTACCTTTTTCTTCTCTGCTGCAACTGGAATGCAAATGATATCATACATCCTTGCTAAAACATAAAGAAATTCACCAGGACAGGGCAATCAGCTTCTGTAGTCAATTATGACTGCCTTATAACACCTGGTAACAAAACAGTATTTTTCAAGCAAATTAAAAGTATGAAAAATACAACCTCCTATGTTCCGAAGCAGAGTTCATATATGCAAAGTGAAATGGCGAATTAAGAAAATTTTCAAAATACATAATGCAAACTAACATGCTAAAATTGGTACTCACGGCTATTTCATGCGATGCTTGACTCATTATCATAATTTCATTTTCAGTTCTGCGTGTGCGATCTCTGCTTTTGTTTGCCCACTGAACTCTAACATAGTCAAGTACTGAGAGATAAGGAGGTAGATGCACATGGACAGACAGATAAAGTGGCGAACAATCAGCCACTCAGAGCTGTTTCTTTCTCACTGCCTCGTGCCCGTGAGCATCAAGAGAGTGGACTTAGCCTTAAACGGTGTGGCTCAGTGGATAGAGCATCAGCCTGCGAATTTAAAGGTCCCCAGTGAGGGGCATGCAGGAGGCAGCTGATCGATGTTTCTCTCTCATCGATGTTTCTACCTCTCTATCCCTCTCCCTTCCTCTCTGTAAAAAATCAATAAAATATATTAAAAAATATTTTTTTAAAAAAGATACAAGCAGAGGACATTTCCACTAACATGGACCAACATATTTGACTGATGTTATTTCCCCTCCTTATCTGGATGTTTAAAGTGATAAGAGCACATTGTGTACCTTTTTTTTAAATATATTTTAATGTTGGAAACTATCCATATCACCACACATAGCCCCTTTATTTATAAACTGAGCATTGCCATTTACAGTGGACTAAAAGCCCCATCCTAATTGATATTCTTGATAAAGTGTGAGAAGAACCGCTTACACTGGGCAAGAGTAACAATAAGAGACCCAGGAATTAATTGGCTATAATCGATGAGTTCATGTTTGTCTGATCTGTGATCCTTAAAATAGCCCCGTGGAAATAAAATGGCATAATTGACAGGTGTAGACATTGAGAATCTAGGAATGGAAGGAATTTACCCAAACTAGTAAGTTTTAACACCAGACACTGAATGGGGTGTAATGAACTCAGACCCTCCCTGCAGCTGCCACACCTGCAGCTGTACCCCAAGCTCTGCCTCCTGGGAAGTGGGGTGCGGGTCATGGAAATATGTTCAGAGTAACATGGACGGGGAGCTGTGTCACATATTTAATAAATTCCAAATGATATCGATGTGTGTCCATTTGACAAAAGGGACTGAGGTAAGTCAGTCTGTAGCATGGACTTCTGTGCCCTGTCTGGGGCACGCATCTGAGCCTCACTGTGCAGGCAGGGATTATCCAGACAGGAAGGTCTGAGGCCATTCAGGCACCTGGGCTCCTGGCATCATGGGGAGCATCTCCCTTTGGCCTCGATCCTGCAGGCAGAAACTGGCTTCCCTCCTGCCAGAAATGGGCCCACAAAGGGGAGAAAAAAGAGGGGACAAAGAGAGGAATTATCCTCTAAAGAGGCATCTCAGACACTGCACATATTACTGCTGATGACAACTTCTTTAACCATAAAATAAATGGTGTGGGGAAAATTGGACAGATACATGCAAAAAATTAAAACTGGACCACCAACTTACACCATACACAAAAATAAACTCCAAATGGATCAAAGACTTGGGAAACCATAAAAATACTAGAGCAATCCACAGGCAGCACAATCTCAGACATATGCCGAAGGAACTTCTTCACTGATACTGCTCCTGGGGCAATGGAAGCTAAAGAGAAAATAAACAAATGGGACTACATCCAAATAAAAAGCTTTTGCACAGCAAAGGAGACCATCAATAAAACAGCAAGAAAGCCCACCGCATGGGAGAACATATTTGCCAACGATACCAATTTAACCATGGGAAGCCATAGCAACAAGAGGAGGAGATGCATGCAAGGGAGGAGCCAGGTGCCTCGCTAACACTGCTTGATGTTGATGTTTCCAGAGGCCACGGGGACTGAGCCCTGGGGGAGATCATGCCAGCCATCGCTCCCCGCCTGGTGTGCCTCCCCTCTGCCCCCAGGCTGTGTGTGGAAGGATGATATGACAGCAGGTCGCAAAGGAGGCCTTATGTTTTATAAGAGATAGGCGTGCTCTGTTCCACACCCACTGGCTGGCAGCTGTACATAGTTGTCAAGTTATTTCATGTTTCCGAGTTGCTGTGTTCTTCTCCAGGAAATGTGGATAAAATATCAAACTCAAAAAGCTGCGAACTTAACTTGTTATCTTTGGAATATAGGGCACATCAGAATACATGGGATATTATGGGAGTAGAAGTGGCACATTGTCTTTTGTTGCTGTAGCATATGATTTGTCCATTCATTATTATTATTTTTAAATATATTTTATTGATTTTTTTTAAAGAGAGGAAGGGAGAGAGAGAGTGTTAGGAACATCGGTGAGAGAGAGACATCAACCAGCCGCCTCCTGCATGCCGCTTACTGGGGATATGCCCACAACCAAGGTACATGGCCTTGACCAGAATCAAACCTGGGATCTTTCAGTCCGCAGGCCCACACTCTATCCACTGAGCCAAACTGGTTTCGACTGTCCATCAATTATGATGATGTCTCAATCAACACATTTTCTCCTGGATTTACTTCCCGAAAAAACTTCCACACACAAACACCCCAGTTAGTAGCTCTGTGTTAGAGAGGACCACCACACAGAAGGGTTTCTCATAGAAAAGAACTCGTGCTAAGGAATGCTGCTTCATGACCGTTAAACAGGCAGGAGCTGAGATTCCAGGCTAAAGACTAAGTGCATATTTACCACCTTAACTCTATAACACTTAGCGAGTCAATGCTACTTGGAAAGCAATGCTTTCAAGTGAAAATCTCTTTTTTCCCTGCACTAATATTTATTTTGATTCCAGTAATAAGCAGGGAGGCAGCTGAAAGGAAGATGTGAGAGCGGAGTCACCTGCAGGCTTATATTTGAGTGATTTTTCTCCTGATGTATCTATTAGTTTCCATGGTGACCATCTGTTCGCGCATTAAATAGAAAAGGACGTGTCTCACTTTTCAATCATTCAAGTAACAAAATTCAAAAATTTTATTAGCAAAATTATGTTTACAATGTTCTCTAGAAATTTGTGGATTTTTATGTTTTATATGTGAAACATTGATTTGGCCAGGTCTTCAAAATATAGTTTTGAATTCAATTTCTTTTTTCAATTTAATCACAATTGCCCCAAATATTTAGTACAAAGGTATCTCATAAGAAAATATATTTTTTATTTTATTTTGTTTTTATTATTCAGGTATTACATATGTGTCTTTATTCCCCCATGACCTCCGCCTCCCTTTCATGCCCATACTCTTCTGTTGTCTGTGTCCATTGACTAAGCTTATATGCATGCATATAAGTCCTTTGGTTGATCTCTTCCCCTTACCCCCACCTCCCTTACCTTCTCTGAGGTTTGATGTTCTGATCGATGTTTCTCTGTCTATGGATCTGTTTTTGTTCATCAGTTTATGTTGTTCATTATATTCCACAAATGAATGAGATCATGTGATATTTATCTTTCTTTGCCTGGCTTATTTCACTTAGCACAATGCTCTCCAGTTCCATCCATGCTGCTGCAAATGGTAAAAACTCCTTCTTTTTTACCGTAGTGTAGTATTCCATTGTGTAGATGTACCACAGTCTTTTAATTTACATCTGCTATTTTTAATCCAAATCTTAGCTATGGTGAATTGTGCTGCTATGAACATAGATGTGCATTCAGTCACCCATTCAACCAATCAAAGGGTAATATGCTAACGATATGCTAAAGCCACTCAACCGCTTAATATGACGTGCACTAACCACCAGAGGGCAGGCAGTCAACCGGTCAATTAGTCACTATGATGTGCACTGACCGGTAGGTTAGCTTGCTGCTGGGGTTCAGCTGATCTGGACTGAGTGTGACAGGCTGGATAAGCCCAGGACCCCTCCCGTGATCCTTCCCCAACTGGCCAACCTCCTGCATCCCTCCCTAGCCCCATCATGCACTGGGGGGATCTCTCAGCCTGGCCTGTGCCCTCTCACAATCCAGGAGATCAGAGAGCCGATTCCAGCCTGATCCTGTAGGCCAGGCTGAGGGACCCCACTGGTGCCCAAATTCATGCTCCAGGCCTCTAGTCTTTTAATAATGGACTGACCAAATATAAACAATCCATGGAATAGCAAGAACAGAAAAAAAAGCCTTCCTTAACATTTGCCCAAATTAATCCTTTAAACCAAAGCTGTATTAGGCTGAGAGAGCAGTATTTTTATCTTGAAGAATCCTTATCTGAACACTCAGAAAGTGAGTGACTTCACAGACTCATAAAGTCACCATTTAATCTGACGTGTCCCATGGAAAGCTACTCTTAGGCGAAGCTCTATGGAAAGTGAGGCCCACAGTGATCTGGGCTTGGGGAGTGGTACAAAGTCCCTCACCCTGTGAGCGCCTTGCCCTGCACTTCACACGTTGAGATCTCTCAGAAATCTTTCCTCAGGAGCAGACAAACAACAAAAACATTTAAACTGGCTCCATGAATATTTCACTTTTTTTTTGGTGGGGGGGGGGGGTAAGGAAGGAACCACAGAATCCTCCTTCATTGATTTATTTGTACTTCCTAATAATAAAACTAGTGTTCCCTGCAGCAAACACTGAGGTGTACTCCTTTAAGCCACAAGCAGCATTAGAATGCCTGTGTCAGTGAGAAAATAAATGTGCATTTTCCGCAGGAATTCATTCCTTTTATGCCCGTTACAAGAGCTATTAAGGCTTTGTTTAAAATAAGAGCTTTCTAAGAACGGATACTCCAGGATTTCATAGACTTGACTCGGCGCTGTTTTATGACCTTTCCTTTTGATAGGTCCTGCGTTCTGTATGTATTTTATGGGAGTTCAAGGTTTTCTTTAAACCTCACCACAGGTTACAACCCAAGAGAGTGCAGAGATGTGTGCATCTACCTCGCGATTAAAATCACAGAGGGGAATCTACTTCTATTTTTGCCTGATTTCTCTGGTCTCGGACTTTTCCTTCAGGAGAAATTTGTGTATGTGAGGCCGAGTCTGGCCTAATGTATAAAAATAAAACTACTCTCACACTTATTAGACACTTGGCCTGTAGCATAATGAATCTCGGAATTAACATTCATTTTTGAAACGTAAAATGGCTTAACTTATTGCTACACCAGCTCTTTATTTCATGGACTATAAAATCCGCAAAATATTGAGCTTCGCGGGCTATGAAATAAAAGCCTATAAAAGTGTCTTGGAATGTGTAATTATCTGCTAGATTGGGCATTTTTACCAAACCCGCAATAAAATACGCGGAGAGTTTCCTGCTAGAATCGCTTGTTATCTAAAAAGGGGGGAGCTGATTGTAAAATAGATAAGGCCATCACGCCATGCAAATAAAACCGATGGCTGGCAATCGGATCACCTCCTTCTAAAATGATTCAGAACCGTTAGGTTTCCTGCACCACCTTGCTGTCTGCTGAAAACCCCCGGGAAAGGAGTAAACAAGTTTAATTACAGAAAATAAAGCAAGATCACTCCCACCAAAGGTCTAAATCTGATCCCTGACAGGTTTAGCACTTATTTCACTTCCCCTACAAAATGGAGAGATTGCTTAGAGTATTTAAATGTATCTTTCAATGCACTAAAAAACGACTCTCTCTCCCTTGCTCTCTGGCTCTCTCTTCTCTTTTTTTTTTCTCTATTGGATTATAGTTTTGCAATTACAGTTATCATTTCCTGAGATGCTGACTTACATCTTGCCATCTAGATATCTAATTTTAGCTCTGGCTACTCTTCAATATCAGTTGGTCTGGACTGGGTGATGAAGTTCTTATACCCTGCCTCAAGGTCATCAGATTCATAACACATTTTACTTTGTATTATGTTTTTATGAATTTCAGAGAGAGAGAGAAGCATCAGTGATGAATCATCCATAGGCTGCCTCCTGCAGACCCTCTGCACACCCACTACCCAGCATGAGCCCTGACCTGGAATCAAACTGTAACCTCCTGGTTTACAGGTCGACACTCAACCACTGAACCACACCAGGCAGGCAAGAGTTTGACTATTTTAGATACTGACCTCACATAAGTGGATATTTCCCTGAAGACATAGTAGCTGAAAGTTTACCTTCTTTTACCTGCTACTATAAAGCTGTCTACATTTATCTTCACTCTTTACTTCCAAAATTCTACTGAAATCTGGTGGAGGTTCAATTTTTTTTCTAAACATTGAACTTAATAGCTGTCATTACCAATTTCATCCAACAGAGGCATCTACACTAATAAAAAAAATAAGATGCAAATTGACTGTGCCACCATGATGCCCACCAGCCAATTAGGAGTGAGTATGCAAATTAACCCAACAAAGATGGCAGATTGCTTTGCATATGCAGGTGCTGAGCGGCCGGGGGTGCGGGATGCTTGTGTCATGGCAACGATGCAA
This sequence comes from Lasiurus borealis, assembly GCA_004026805.1. NCBI lineage: Eukaryota > Metazoa > Chordata > Mammalia > Chiroptera > Vespertilionidae > Lasiurus > Lasiurus borealis. The sequence continues at coordinate 83,864 of PVJN01001060.1, read as the reverse complement.
TGTTCTGCCCCACCCCAACTGCTCCAGGCCTCTGGGCAGCATGGGAAAACAGGAAGGCTGCTCCCGCAGGAACATGGGCAGTGCCAGCAGCCAGCCAGGGCAAGGAAGGCCCATTCTTGCACGTACAGTGGTACTTTGAGATACGAGTGCCCTAACATACGAGATTTTTGAGATATGAGCTGTCAAGCGAGTGAGTTTTGCTTCGAAATATGAGCAACAGTTGAGATACGAGTAATCGCATGGATCAGCTGGCTGCACACGACCCACCAGTTTACCTTGACTGGAGTGTCTCATAGTTTCCCACGCCTTAAGGTTACGGAACGAATTAAACTCATATCTCAGGTACCACTGTACCTTCGTGCATCGGGCCTCTAGTTTAAAATATTTAGACATCTGGACATTTGTATGTTAACATACATTGTGAAAATGTTCATGAAAGTGTTCTCTTTCACTCTGCCTGTCTTGTTGCGTATTGCCTATCCCCCCTTTTAGTGTGATTGTTGCGAAAGGACAACAGCTAGTCAAGTCCTGTCCCATGGGCTTCCCTTCTTGCCTCAAGAAGGGCTCACAGGTTGCTGGACACAGCAGTGATGGAGACTGCAGTTCCCACAGCGCGTGGAGTTTTGTGTCGTTCCCTCACTAGGTCTTACCGAACGCCCCATGGCAGGCAGGTTCTGGGGACCTGCTTCAAGGACTGGTGCCAGTCTGCTGTGCCACTTTTTTTCTTGTTCCTTCAGTTAAGCCGAGTGGTCAAGCAGTCCCTGAGGTACAGGCCACTCCTCTGAGGTGGACATCCACATGCCCATGCCGCAGTTGTTGGAGAAACAGTGAGTCCAAATGAATGTGATCATGAGACCGCTCATCAGGACACAGTAGGCAGTACAGTGGTACCTCGAGATATGAGTTTAATTCATTCCGTAACCTTGAGACGTGCGAAACTATGAGATGCTCGAGTCGCGGTAAACTGGTGGGTTGTGTGCAGCTGGCAGATCCACGCGATGACTCCTATCTCAAATGTTGCTCATATTTCAAAGCAAAAATCATTCATATCTCAAAAATCTCATATGTTAGGGCACTCGTATCTCAAGGTACCACTGTATAAGGTTTATGCTAACATCGGTGCCCCCTGCCCCACCCACTGTCCATGAGAACAACGCAGAGCAGGTCCAGGCAGATGTTCCACACACAGGCCTGTCTTGCAGTTAAGGAACACTCAGCTTGCAGAAACTCCTAATCTTATACGAAAATCGAGACAATCCTGCCCAACATTCTCCCACGAGGAAGACAGCGTCTAATTATCCTGAAAGTAAGCAAATCTCCCTTGCAAATCAGTGCTTTCCTACCTGGGATGTGTCTGGGGAGGGAAGCCATCTTTGAGCAGATGCCTGCTCGCTAATGCATTCTAAAGTCAGCATCTTGCCTCAGAGCATGCGCAGTAAGGCCAGAACATGGAGTAGCACCCAGGATCACCTGCTCCAATACGGATGTGATGACACTATGCAGCTCACATGAGGTGCATGAGAGAATGAGGCGGGGTCCCCGAGGCTCCCAGAACTGGGCACCCATTTAAGTGCTGGCTACTTCTCTCTAACTTCTCACGGGGAACACCATTCTGCTGCGTCGAAGTCATTTTTTAAAAAATATATTTTATTTATTTCTTACAGAGAGGAAGGGAGAGGGATAGAGAGTTAGAAACATCGATGAGTGAGAGACATCAATCAGCCGCTTCCTGTACGCCCCCTACTGGGGATGTGCCCGCAACCAAGGTACATGCCCTTGACCGGAATCGAACCTGGGACTGTTCAGTCCACAGGCCGATGCTCTGTCCACTGAGCCAAACAGGTCTCAGCTAAAGTCATTTTTATCTTGTGATTCTTTTAGTCAAAGTAGAACCAAGTCCTTAATGATGCAGCTGTTTTTTGTTTCTTGTTTAAAAATACATTGACATAATCTGATAGGAGACGGTTTACAGAATGTAGAAAAGTACAAAAGAAAAAGAAAACATCGTAACTCAGACATTCTGAAATAATATTAATAAGAATTCATTCTAATCAGTGACTCACATGATACTGTGATGGCATATTTATTCATATATATTTATCCACATCCTATTTTATCAATGGAATTGTTGAGTTCAAGTAACCATGTTAAATTTTTTTTAAGATTCTTGAATCAAAACATCAACATTTGTGTTAAAATGAATTTCATAGATATCGGCTAAGAGTAAATGAGTATAGCTTCTTCAACATATTTGTTTTAAGGTTCTGTAATTTGTTTTAAGGTAGAGTAATCTACACTAATAAAAGAGTAAGATGCAAATTAGCTGTACCTTCAGAATGCCAACCAGCCAATTAGGAGTGCGTATGCAAATCAACCCAACAAAGATGGTGGATTACTTTGTATATGCAGGCACTGAGCAGCCGGGGTGAACATCTTCATATGCTAAAGACTCTGGATTTTTCTCCTGAATGCTGACATCTCAGCTTCTTTGTCCACGTGTGACTGTGGATATGTGGTTGAATCCATTTGCCTTTTCCCTTATGCAGGTGGGGGTGTGGATGTCGAACTGACTTAAGTAACTCCCAGGCTTGAACTAGAACTAGTTTTCATGATCTGCCCTCTTCCAGGGATCTTGTAGATACTACATTTGTAAACAGATGCATTACTGGCACTTACAGAGTCTCATGCTTCATTAGAGGAAGAGCATACATCATTGACTTCAGATTTCATCCTCAGAAAGAAGCATGTCTCTGACTCCTACATGACAGATTGATCATGCTTGGATAGTATCACTGGGAATATGTCAGGGCACCCCCACTCTGCTCATTAGGAATGGACTCCTCTGGATGTCTCTCAGATGCCCGCAGTCCATAAGACGCAGACAGGGCTCTTCAAGCCAGTGTTCATGCTGCAGACACTTCAGGGGGAGTGCCAGTAGATTGCTCTTCCCCGGGCTCTCAAAAGCTCAAAACCACCGAGGTGCCCACGTACTAACATTCCCTCTAAACCCATCACTCAAGGATCCTGTGTCCTTCTGTTCACGTTTTTATTCCCACAAATCTTTCCTGCTTTGCTTATACTGTGCTGTTCTTTTTTTTTTTTTAACTTTCTGCCTTCATATATTTCTTTTCATGGGACAGAAATATTCATTGAGATCAGTGTGGGGAGTTAACCCTATGATGTCCAGTTCTATTGCTTCTTCTCATAATAATTAATAAGATATAGTGGTACCTTGAGATACAAGTTTAATTCATTTCGTAACCTTGAGGCGTGGGAAATTATGAGATGCTTGAGTCTCGGTAAACAGGTGGGTCGTGTGCAGCTGGCCGATTCGCACAATGATTCCTATCTCAAATGGTGCTCGTATTTCAAAGCAAAAATCGCTCGATCAGTGGCTCGTATCTCAAAAATCTTGTATGTTAGGGCACTCATATCTCGAGGTACCACTGTATAACCATTTGATAGTATTTACATAACCTATTAATAAAAATTGCTTTAAAAGTATGCATAGTGGTATTTTATAATAATTACTCAATTTCACTTTTTATTATGCTTCAGAAATGTCCCTCTGCCACTTGAAGCGATTTGCCTTCTAGCCAGTTCTTCTTTCCCTCTTCTCAGTCTAAGATGACTTTGAAGTTATATTCTGTTCTTTTTGCTCTGATAAGGCTGACAGTCTCTTGTGGGAGCTCAGAACAGGGCTGTCACTTCAGAATAAACCAAAAGAATTTAGAGGGTCATCTTTCCCAAATCTTCAGAAGATTCAAGGCATGGCTGTTTTCCTTTTAAAAAGTAAAAAACACAACTACAGGGAAGTCTTATGAACCTATCTATCACTGCAAATGTGCCCAGATAGAATAGGCCGGTCCTGTACATTTGAATAATGCGAATATTCTGACATCAGCTCGCAGAGGGTATTCTTTAGGCATGACAGACAGGCCACTTCCTTGGATACCGAGTTCCACAATATTAAGGAAATCTCTTACCATCTAAATGCAGATCCTCTCTTTTCCAATGAGAACAGCTTTTGTACCAGGTCGCATGTGAAATACGATGTAAGGATTTAAGAAATGGTGTTTACAAAGCTCTTCAAACTCGGGTGAAATATATAACTTTAGAGATGATGGCCAATTATTGTTTCCATAATGTCGCATTTTGTTTGAGCAGTGCTCAAAAAGTTACTTTTCAAAAAATGATTTCTATGACTAATACTATCAACAGGAATCCCATTCCCATCTCTCATTAAAAAATGGTTAACGTCAACACCAGTGTCCCAATTATACTGCTTAGCAACAATTATGTATTAACGTTGATAAGGGTTGTCATTAGAGTTTGCAACTAAAAATTAGATTGTCTACTATTTCAAAGGTTTAATTCTAACTGTGATTAAAAATCTACTCTTAGAAAATGAGGTGGTTAGTGACTTTGTTAACTCCTGTGGCGATCATACCCTCATTTTACACCAGTGATTAAGTTAGTGACATGGGACAGAGTGTGTTGGCCACTGCTGTGGGTCCAAGATTAACATACCTCTCCTCTTCCATTCACCATCGTATATGCCTCAAAGCTCTGCCTGCAGACATCATTACGTCCCCAGAATGCCTTGCCCAGTAATTGGAATTGTTAAATTATGCCAACGTAGTCTGGGGCTTTTGCTGGTTACTTGGTTAATATACAAGTCTCATTTGAAAGCCTCGCTAATAACCATCTGTCTTCTGGAAAGATGTAAAATAAAACCAATGTGTTCTTCGGAAGTGGCATGTAAAGGAAGCTATTAAAATTACTTTTTTATTCATCATCGCTGGCTCAATAAGTTGAGTCATTCTTAAAATCTCCCCATGAATTAACCAGGCATCATAAAGACACAGGCTTGAGGTCTGGTGATGGTCCACTAAAAGTGAACTCCATATCCATGTGTTTAAGAGTAGTTAAGTAGGCACCGATGGATTCACAAGACATTTGCACGAGGTCTATCTCTGAAGGGACCTCTCTTGTTGTGAAGTGTCCCGAGGTGCATCCTCTGACATCACTCATGTTCCTGGGCCGTGCATATCTCATTGATCATCTTCACCTCAACAGAATCACTGTAAGAGGAAATCATTCTATTTGTTCTCATGACTATTCCGACTCTGAATTTGTTCTTCCCACCTTCCCATAAAACATGAGGAAGAACCTCAAAATCATCTTACCACTCAAGAACAAGCCAGTATCATAGGGCTCCTGATAAACCACAAGTACATGAATACTTAGGAAAGAAATGTTGGTCATACAACTTCAAATCTGCTACAGTAAAAACAAAATACAGTGGTACCTCCAGATACAAGTGGCCTAACATACGAGATTTTTGAGATACAAGCCATGGAGAGAGCGATTTTTGCTTTGAAATATGGGCAACATTTGAGATAGGAGACATCGTGCAGATCGGCTGGCTGCACACGACCCACCAGTTTACCCTGACTTGAGCATCTCATAGTTTCCCACGCCTCAAGGTTACGGAACGAATTAAACTCGTATCTCAAAGTACCACTGTACTGTAAGGAACAATGGAGTGTAGACAGAATCCTGTTGCTGGCTGGGCCTCAGAAGTCCAGATAATCACTGAAGTCCCCTTAACACAGCTCTGCTCCAAGGACTCACTTCCAACCTGAGCATGCGTGGACCTGGTCCCAGTGACGCTGAACAGAATGCACTCGGCTCCCAGAGAGCCTCTGGAAACGGCCCCGCGTGGCGAGAACAAACCAAGAATCGCCTGCACATCTAGGAAGACTTAGCAAGAGAGGGAGTGTCTATTGTATTTAAACTGACACCTTCCCCTCCTTCCCTCCTCTTGGGTTGGCCTGGCCGACACTCTCTCGGGATGGCTACAGGGAGTAAGTCAGACAGAGAAAGAAAAACACCACGTGATTTCGCTTCCAAGGGGAATCGCAGAAATAAGATAAATGAACAAAGCAGGCAGAAACAAACTCGTCAACACAACAAACAAACTGATGCTCACCTGATCGGAGGGGCTAGGAGGGGTGGGTGAAAAGGGAGAAACAAGGGGAAATTGCCACTTTGAACAACAGTCAGGGAGATAAGAAGTACAGCACTGGGGTTACAGTCGCTGTATTGTTACTAGGATGTGTGCTGTCAGGTGGCTATGAGACTTATTGCGGGGGGGTTCACTTTGTGTAGTATGTAACTATCTACTCACTATGTTGTACACGGAAAATGAATATAATGTGGCGTCAACTGTAATGGAAAAATAACTTAATTATAAAATAAATGGGTAGGTCTTAAGACTTTTTTATATTTAAAAATATAATATGAATTAAAAGCTATAGTATTAAATAAAAACTACATATTTTTTCACCCACACAATTAGAATTTCCTTTCTATACATGCCTCAAACATTTTGGCTTACCTTATGATCCTATCTAATAAAAGAGTAATATGCAAATTGACCATCACTCCAACACACAAGATGGCTTCCCTCATCTGGTCAAAGATCCTGCCCCCCTGTGGACACAAGATGGCCACCACAAGATGGCCAGTAGGGGAGGGCACTTGGGAGGGACCAGGCCTGCAAGGGCGGGCAGTTGGGGGTGATCAAGCCTGCAGGGGAGGGGAGTTAAGGGTCATCAGGCCGGCAGAGGAGGGAAGTTGGAGGCAACTGGACCTGTAAGGAAGGGCAGTTATGAGGGAACCCAGGCATGCAAGGGAGAGCAGTTGGAGGGAACCAGGCCTGCAGGGTAGGGCAGTTAGGGGTGACCAGGCCTGCAGGGGAGGGCAGTTAGGGGCAAACAGGCTGGCAGGGGAGCAGTTAGGCATCAATCAGCATGGCAGAGGAGTGGTTAGGGGGTGATCAGGCTGGCAGGCAGAGGCGGTTAGGAGCAATCAGGAATGTGGTCAGGGACAATCAGGAGCCAGCAGTCCTGGATTGTGTGAGTGATAGGACCGGGCCTGAATGGGCAGTTGGACATTCCTCGAGGGGTCCCAGATTGGAGAGGGCACAGGCTGGGCTGATGGTGCATGAATTTCGTGCACCGGGCCTCTAGTATAACTATAATAGTTGTCATTATTTTCATTTCACTGTATATTAAACAGTTCCATGTGCATTGAAAAGGCTAGTTTGATTTCCAATGCCATTCCTGGGTGTGTCTCCGTTAGTAATTGTCCTTTAAATGCCAGCTCTCATGAGTGCCTCGATACCGAAGACTCACATGCCAGACACCTCACCTTCTCCACCATCAATAAAGTCTGTCTTTCAGATGTCAGGTCGGCAACTTCCAGTCTAAAATCCGAGTTATTGTCTGGCCCAGCCCCATAGAGTCAGAATGTCTCTCAGCTTCTCAAAAACTGCCCTAATTTATAGGGCGATGCTCTGAGCTTCAGGCTTCCTAACGATTCTCTTAACTTCCCCACACTTTCTCTATTGAAGTGTCACGTCAAACTATTTCCTTAAAGTATGTCCTTTCCGTATTCATAGGCTTCGCTTTCAAGCGAGCATTGTGCTTCAGATCCCTGTAAACAAGCCAGGCGAAGAAACGAAAATCAGAAAATGTCAGCCTGCAGACGGTCGGCTAATCATCGCATTTTGTAAATATAGGCCCGGCGACGGCATATTATTTGGAGACCATGCCATGCAAATGAATTTCCTGATAAAAGTCACCTGGCTCCTTCCACGTGCCGTGCTTTGCCGTGGGAGCGGTAATGAGGTGCCTGTCACAGGCGCTGCGCTTGCTGCCTTCTGTCTGCCATCGTGGCGACCTGGAGGCTGGCTTTCAGAAAGGGGAACCGGGCTGACCAGCGTGGGCCGGCTTATCTCACCGGCGGGTAAAAATGCACGAGGCAGCCCGCACTCCCTCTGTCACGCCAACCGTTGGCTGCGTGTCCGGGGACACACAGAACCATCAGAGGCCGGGCTGTATAAATTACTGTCACACAGAAAAGCACTGGAATATTAATTATCTCCAATAAACCCAGAGCAGATGGAGCCATAAAAACTTCAGAAGTGGCCCACTGTTATTAATTCGCATGGTCTTCATTATGTCTCTACTGATCACCCAGATCCCTTTTGGGATGATGAGATGTGATAGGCAAGACTATAAAGTTTTCAACAAATGGCGCTAGGGAGAAAGCTGGCAAGGCACCTAAATCACCTCAGCAGCCGGGAGGTGATCCTGGGCCTGAGCTCAGAATGTACCTGTTACTATATTTTTTGGAAAAAATATCTTCCTATGTAGCAAGTTCCAATGATAGGAGTCAAAAAGGCAATAGACATATTAATTCAGGTAATATTCTTTTTTAAAATATATTTTATTGATTTTTTTTACAGAGAGGAAGGGAGAGAAATAGAGAGTTAGAAACATCAATGAGAAAGAGACATCGATCAGCCGCCTCCTGCACGCTCCCTACTGTAGATGTGCCCACAACCAATATACATTGCCCTTGACTGGAATCGAACCTGGGACCTTTCAGTCCACAGGCCAACGCTCTATCCACTGAGCCAAACCGGTTATGCCAGGTAATATTCTTTAAAAGGTTTATGTCTTCTTCTCCTGCCCCATTTGAGATAGTCAAAGCCATTGTTTGCTGTAACAAAGACATTGAGCTTTCAAAAAGTAATGGTTGTATCATGTTGGCGCGCTGGTGTTAAATTCATACAAATCTGAGTATGGAGAAGAAAGTACTTGTTTTTGGCTTTTGTGTAGGAAATGAAGGTCCCGGGTACATTGTAGCTTGATAAGTAGTGGGAATGATATGTTTACTGCCATTGGTGTGACTTATTCAGTGCCCACCACGTTCAAGGCATTGTTTAGATGTTATACAGATATTTCACTTAATTTCCCCCAACAAATCCAAAACTAGATATGGCTATTGTTCTTTTAGGTTAGATACTCTTGGTGATCAGATAACCAAGCAAAAGTTTCCAGCCACTAGGATATATAGAAGAGAATACGTAAATTTCTGAAACGTTAGATTCTTAATTAATAAACATAGAAATATTAGTGACAGGGATCTTTAAATGCAATCATTGTCATGTGGCAAGGCCAACTAATAGTGACCACACATTGTATGTCCTAAAAGTGGGCAATCTTCCCATTTCCTGAAGGACTTTCCCTTTAACATCGCATTCCCTTTCAACCTCCAGGAAAACATCTGGCATTAGAAAACTATCTTACCGTATTTTCCTGCATATAAGACAACCCCCAACTTTTCCAGTTAAAATACAGAGTTTGGGATATACTCGCCCTATAAGATGACACTCGGCGTATAAGACGACCCCCGACATTTGAGAAGATTTTCCTGAGTTAAAAAGTCGTCTTATACACCAGAAAATATGGTAAACGTCAATGTCTACAGCTCCCCAACTAGAGTAATGCAGACCGACATCGACATCGCTGACAGTAGAATAGATATCATAGTATTCCTGAAAGGGAGGCTTTTCTTAGTTTTGGTATTTGAAAAAAAAAAAGTGAGTTTTCTTTAATGTTTTTATTTTTTGTACTTCGGATAGATGAAGTCAAATACCTGTAGGCAAAGTGCGAGAGTATGAACCAGAACAGCCGTTACAATCTGCTTTGATTTGGCTTCAGTGATGCTAATGCCGATGGTTTCCCTTATTTATGAGGGAACAGATGTCCGGAGCAAGCAGGTGAGCTGTGTGGGGACTTCCACCCGATTCTCTGAGGATCGCTGGCTGTTCTGGATGCTCCTCCATGCTTTCAGAATGTCAATGTGACATGCCCAATCCCGTGGAAAGTGAAAGACTGGCAAACACACATGCACATAGAGACTACATGCACACAGAGACTACATGCACACGGACGGGGAGGGATCCAAATGTTTTGTGTGGTAGCTGGCCACCGTTTCCCAAGTAATAGTTCTGTTTCCAAATCTTAAAAAGTAGATGGAAATGCCTGGATATGTATCATCAGTAAAATTGTTCATATTTGTCATTTTGTATTTTTTTTATTGTAAATAAATGCTGCTCTTATATTTGCCTGTACATGTTTATTCTGAAGTCAGAACTGACCCTTCTTTTCTTATCTTTTCTTCTTTCTTTCTTTTTTTTCCTTTTTTCTTCCTTCCTGCTTTATCTTCTTTCTATTTTTTTTAATATTTTGGGGCAATTTATGTAATAAAATCAGTAACATGAGGTCCTTGTGGGATGTGGAAAGCATGGTAAAGGTGATGCAGAAGTACAAATGCCATGTTTCTAACCTAATAATTACCTTTATTAAATTTAAGAAACACAGTGCAGAAAGGGCATAGAAGCTGCCAGACTTCGAGAATGATTAGAATAATTCCTCAGACACTGTTCAGCTTTCTCTCTATCTCTGTCCCCACTCTTCCTGGAGTATCCTCACTCTCCTCATCTCCTGCCCAGCTGTAGTCTGAACCGCATGGTCGTGCAGTGTCCGTTACAATCACTAGCAGATGATGAGTGCTCACCGCACGTGAAACCTGCTCCTGACACTTCCTACGTGACCAGAACTTAATACTCTGCCTACAAGGTACGTATTAGTGTGACCAGGATTTTCTAAAAACCTATTTTTATGGATTTCAGAGAAGGAAGAAGAGGAAGAGAGAGAGAGGAACATCAATGATGAGAGGGAATCATTGATTGGCTGCCTCCTCCACTCCCCCCACTGGGGACCGAGCGCACAACCTGGCCAGGAATAGAACTGGGATCTCCTGGTTCAGAGGCCTACACTCCACCACTGAGGCACGCCAGCTGGGCAGTATGATCTGGATCTTGATGGGCAGCATATTGTAGAAATTAGGCACTAGGCTGCTTTGGTTCAAATCCCATCCCTGTTGCTTTCGCTGTGTCACCTGTGTGCTTGCAGAGCACCTGGGTACATAGCTTTCCTCTTCTGTAAAGCAGGTAATACTTGCAAGTTTTAGTCATGCTGAGATTCTCCCAATAAAAACATGTTACACATAGGAAAGGAAGGCACAGCCAGTGCCTGTTGGAGCCAGGATGGGGATCGAAGCAGGCTTACCCAGAGGTGTTAACCTCTACCTCACACTGCTTTCCTGGTCAAGGGCTGTGCCCCCATTGGCCACAGACGCCGGTGCATGACCAAAAGAATTCTGTAAGCTCTGGGGGAAATGTTACAACATTTTTGCACATTAAATTTAAGAAACACCTTAAATTTAAGAAACACCTTAAATCCTCTGAACCAGGAGATCCCCTTCTATTTTTGCACATGCCACCTAGAAACTAACAAAGACATGGAGCTATAGCAATATCTACTATGTGGCTGGCCACCAGGGCCCTCATTGACTCTGGTGACCGGCCACCCTCGGTCACAGTTCGCAGGAGTGCCAAGGTCAAGATCCCCAATGGGAAGCATCCTCACTGCTCTGCTCTGTTTGCCTTTGACCTCTGCAAAACGCCCTCCAGGTGCTCCTGGGGAATCGTGTTGAGGGCCATTTTCACTAGTTTTTAATGTGCTCTCTCTCGTAAAACAGCCATGTGCCTTAAGAGATGGTTCGATGAAACCACATAATAAAGATTACAGTAAATCTGTAGAGATTAATTTACTACTTATCCGCAACCCCGCATGATCTTCATTAGCTACATCACAGTGGCAAGAACCTTAACAAGCTGAACGGCTACACTTTTAAGCACTGCACAGTTTTGAAATGATCGCTTGGGATACGGTTGATGCACTAGCTTGAATCAAAGCCTCCATTATCCCCAGGGACTTCTGTAATAAGGAAGGTAAACAAAGACCAGGATGGTGTCAGTTCGCTGAATTCCTAAAGTCAAGATCTTTAAATATAGAATTTTTACAGAAATTCAATGATGAAATGGGGTCATAATAAAGATTAGATGGTGTAGGGGTACACTGAATATTTCAAGGCAAAATACTTAAAAGAGTGATTAAAAATAAAAAATACCATGCATTTTCAAGTTGTATGGGGTTTCTTTAATGTTTGTTTATATATTAGTTCTCTTTTTGTAATGCTCTCATAGCTGACCCACTCCAGTATTCTTAGAAAGAAAAAATGGCTCATGGAATGATTCCCAATGTCAAAATAATATATGCTCATCTCATCAACTCTGAGATATACAGAATAAGAGCACTAAAAAAAAAAAATTCTCATCTGTGTTGTTGTTTTTTCATTTATTGATAAAAAGTTGTTAGTACATCACTATCCAGAAAATATAAAATAAAATAAAACATGAACCTACATTGTTCTTTAAAGGTAAAACAGAAATGGGGGCAATGTTTGAGAAAAACAGCTTTTTGAAGAAAAGCATGCAGTGGGAAGTATGTTTTTAAGTGATGATCTATAGAAAGTTCTTATGTCTCCTACTCTGAATTGCTTCTGTAAATTTAGGGTTGTTTTCTTCAATCCTATAGTTTTCTTCTGTCCTTATTTGTTATTTGTCTTTCTCACTCTGAATGTGGTTTGGGGACTTGGGTAGATGTGATTAAAATCACTTTTCTTCACCTTTCATCCTTTCTCCCTTCTTTATTTGAAAGGCCCAGTGTGTGAAATTTGTGCACTGGGGGTAGGGTGTCCCTCAGCCCATCCTGCACCTTCTCACAGTCTGGGAGCCCTCAGGGGATGTCCGACTGATGTCTTATGCCCGGGAAGTGAGCCTAAGCCATCAGTCAGACAGCCTTAGCACTGCCACGAAGGCAGGGGAGGCTCCAGTCACAGCCGCTGTGCTTGCCAGCCATGGCTCAGGCCTTCTTCTGGCTGAGCAGCACTCCCCCTGGTGGTCAGTGCACCCTCTGGTGGTCAGTGCGCATCATAGCAACTGGTCGTTCTGCTGTTCAGTCTATTTGCATATTAGCTTTTTATTATATAGAATGTTTGAAAGTTAGATTTTCACTTCACTGGTAAAATTTTCTGCACTGTCAATTTTCTTTATTGATGATAATATTGATCATTCATTCCATTGCCCTTCATTTAAAAAAAAATGCCCTTCAGTTTTTTAGCCAATTTCTATTTATTGTTTTCTGTTACTTTTAATCTTTTAGTTTATGCCAGTGGCCGGCAAACTCATTAGTCCACAGAGCCAAATATCAACAGCACAATGATTGAAATTTCTTTTGAGAGCCACATTTTTTAGACTTAAACTTCTTCTAATGCCACTTCTTCAAAATAGACTCACCCAGGCCGTGGTATTTTGTGGAAGAGCCACACTCAAAGTGCCAAAGAGTCACATGTGGCTGGCGAGCCACAGTTTGCCGACCACGGGTCTACGCTAATAATTTTTTAAATCTTATAAGTCATATATAAGATACTATTTTCAAAATTACTCATTTCCTAAGAAAAGTGTGTGTAATTTTTGACTCTTAGGTGCCACCCATCTCCTTTTGTACTAAAAATATTTTATATAAACCCACAGGGTTATGTTGTAACTATCAATGTTGGGGGATGCGATCACTTAACTTTCACGAAGCACACATTCTCCCCAATAAGGCGCCGCGTCCTGTTTTCCATTCTCTATTTCCTCGGATATTACTTCACAAGGTCAGTTGATGGGTAGAAACACCGGACAACTTTCCACTGGAGGATCATTAGGTTTCACGTAAGGCTCTGCTCACCTCTAAGGGGGTCCCTTTTCCCCACTCATGGCTCTTTAGAATGTGAAGATAGTGTATTTGTGGGTAATTGGAAGTTGATTCTTCCATTAAAAGAGTTTAAAAATATATAGTGAATAAGAATACATATGATAAATTTCCCACATTTAAAAAATTTCTCTCCCTAAAACTCTAAAAAAGACTTTCTCCTCTCCATTCATGATTCCTACTCCTATCAGAAATACAGTGGTACCTTGAGATATGAGTGCCCTAACATACGAGCCGTCGAGCGAGCGAGCGATTTTTGCTTTGAAATACGAGCAACAGTTGAGATAGCAGTCATCGTGCGGATCGGCCGGCTGCACACAACCCACCAGTTTACCTCAACTTGAGCGTCTAATAGTTTCCCACACCTCAAGGTTACAGAACAAATTAAACTCATATCTCAAGGTACCACTGTAATGTTTTCTGCCTGTGTGTATGTTATCTTCACTTATATGGACATAGGCCTGTCAACAAGGATTTAAGTTATATTCCGCCTACTTATTAAACAATACATAGCAGAAAACATAAAATATGTATACAATGACCCCACCTTTTGGTAAAAGGCAGCATGGTGAATTATGGGATTGGTCCTACTAACTTAGCAGAAAATTAAAAAAAAGAAAAGTGTATGCAAACCACTATCATGATAATAGTTTATGCAGAAGTACCAAAAAAAAAAAAAATCAAAAGAAATAAATATTGACTGCATAAACTGGGCAATGTTAAATGTTTTAAAAATTAAATATGTAAAACATCAGCATATACTTACACTAAAATAATAAAATTGACATCTATAATGCATAGACTTCTCTAATAAAAAAAATTCAAATTTAAAAAAATTTGAATCATGATTACATTGTTTAGATATTTTTTTTTCTTTTACAACTGACTTCCTATACAAATGAATTTAAAACACAATAAAAGCAAGTTTTTATGGGTGTTGTATTTTTAAATTGTAAGATTTGTAATCTGTGTCAAACTTTGTCACTCTCTGTCCTGTCTTCATTTTCCTCTTCAGATACATCTTGGCAAAAATATCTCGGCATGAACCACAGATAATCCCAGCGGCCACATCAGCGGAAGCAAACTTGGGCGTATAAAACTTCGAGAAGGAAACACCCTTCTGTTGTGCTGCATAATTTTCTTAGAATCTGACATCTAATGTGTCAACAGAATTCCGTGAGCAAGAAAAGGCAATCCCAAGTGACCCTCTAGAATACAGATGCCAGCAATAAAGATGCCTTAAGCACATTGAAGCGTATATTGTCTGCATGAATTCCACATCCTAGAACTTTGGGGTATTTTATAAATTCTAGGCAATTTTTTTTTTTTTTTTTGCTTCTTCAGTAAATTTACCTCAGACATGTACTCACTGTGTTAAATTTCATCTTTCAAAACACATTTCATTTAAAGGTGAACAAAACAAATAAGCTGGTGGCATAGTGACAGCATATTCACATTATTTGAGAAGGGTGTATTGTCCCAAAAATTGTTAGCAGGAACAATTTAAAAATACAACACCCATAAAAACTTGTTTTTATTGTGTTTTAAATTCATTTGTTTATGAAGTCAGTTGTAAAAGAAAAAAATATCTAAACAACGTAATCATGATGTGTTTAATTTTATGGTACTCTCTAGTGGAAAATAGAGAATTGCTAAATGTTAATGAATAACAGCTATATGTGTATATATATATATATATATATATTTTTACATTCATTCAATTATATAAAAGTATATCACAGGGAGTAAAATAAATGTTGACAAAGATAAAATTGGAATTTCATCATAAAATCACACACTAGTAAGTCTTCAACATTTAATGATTTACATATAAAACCAGAACAATCATTTAAGTGTAAAACTTGGCGTATTTTTTTTTTTAACTTTACATTTAGTGCTAGGATATTTTGTTTGGTTTAGTGCTCTCCAACGAGGGAAAGATGTTTTTAAAATACTAACTATTTTATCAAAGAACGACCATAAAGATCCCAACCTTGTATTACAAAGTTATTAATCTCCCTATTATGAATTAACTTCTTCATTAAGTATACAAAAAACTTTTTACCAAATTCCTTGTTGACTGCAGAGAATAAGCCAATAATCTAAACACATACACATTACAGTGCATCAAATTCATAGAATTAAGTTCTCCTTCTCTAACCGGTACCACAAATAGACAGCCTTAAAAAAAAAAAAAAGTACACTTTAAGCTTTAACACTCTTGATTTAGAGTTTTACTATTTGCTTTTTGGAATGATTACTGAATCTATTCTCTCTATATATATGTCCTATTTCCTTGACTTATACCTAAGAAAAATGTTATTTTACCCTCTGATATTGCTGAGCAGATAGAAGAGGGCGAGGCAGACAGGGACAGGACTATAGGTGGGCAGTGGGGAAGTGGAGGATTGCAGAAGGGGCAGAAAGCAGCTTGCTCATTGATTGATGGGCTCCTTCCTGCAGCCCCCCTCCCCCCATCTTCTCCCCTCCCCCCGAGGATTGAGCCTGCAATCCAGACATGTGCCCTGACTGGGAATCAAACTGTGACCTCCTGATTTGCATATCCATGCTCAACCACTGCGCTACAATGCTGGGAGAACAGTCTACCTTTTCACACATTAGAACTCTCTGGAAGCATAGCACTCCCTGCTTTGGAATATGGCTCTTGGTATTCTTGAAACCAGCACAATGTCGCAAAATAAAATTACCAAATTAATGGTGGTAAATAGTCTTTAGCTTTGTTTGCCCATCAGCTTATAACTGCTTCTCTACTGAGTGTTTCATATTCTGGTAATATGGATGCCACTTTCTGTGTGAATCTCCCATTTATATATTTCTGATAAGGTTGTCCATCAAAGTACCATCCTGCGTAATACAGTCTTATTTAACAGAAATAAGCAGACCGGCTTATTCCCCAACATCTTTGCGCCCACAGAATCTGCTCCAATGGCAGGCACACAGCACAGAGACTATGAGGATATTTTCCTTGAAATTTTAAACCAAAAGGTCCCTTTGCGGGATCGCATACATTTCTTATATTTCTGGTCCCGTGTTGCTCATCCCCTCAGTGCTAAGAAGAAACACCCAAAAGGCAGATGAATGAGGAAGATGGATCAGAAACAAAGTACAGAAGGTGGCAATGTAGGTGGCGATGGGAGGATGGAATCAAGATGCCACGCAGATGGCTTTGCAGGTGGAGGAAGGTGCAGGATGTAAAGAATCCCAGGAACGCACCGGAGAAGCCGGAAATGTCAGGGAAATGGGGATTTCTCTGGAGCCTCCAGAGCAGCGGTTCTCAACCTGTGGGTCGCGACCCCTTTGGGGGTCGAAGGACACTTTCACAGGGGTCGCCTGAGACCATGGGAAAACACAGGTATTTACATTATAATTCATAACAATAGCAAAATTACAGCGATGAAGTATGGTTGGGGGTCACCACCACATGAGGAGCTGGATTAAAGGGTCGCGGCATTAGGAAGGTTGAGAACCGCTGCTCCAGAGGAAGCTCATCCTCCTGACACCTGCCTTTAGCCCAGAGCAACCGATGGCCAAGTTCTGCCTCCAGAACACTAAGGGCACCAATGTGTGGCCTGCTAGGCCATCATCTTTGAGATCATCTTGATACCGAAGCCACAGGAACTACCATATTTTCTGGTATATAAGATGACTGCGTGTATAAGACAACTCCCAACTTTTCCAGGTAAAATATAGAGTTTGGGATATACTCGCCCTATAAGATGACACCTGGCATATAAGATGACTGGGTGTATAAGACGACCCCCGACTTTTCCAGGTAAAATATAGAGTTTGGGATATGCCTGCCCAATAAGATGACACCTAGCATATAAGACGACCCCAGACTTTTGAGAAGATTTTCCTGGGTTAAAAAGTCATCTTCTACGCCAGAAAATATGGTAATATTATATATGATTGAATTGAATAGCAAGGTTAGCCTCCATTTTCATGCCAAATTAGAACATGTTTTATCCACTTCTATACTCTTGAAGCTTTTATCTCTCAATGACTTGGGAATTTTCTATTCCTTAAAACCTTGTCCTATATCTGTTGAATTTGATTGAAAGAAGGATGTTCATTTTTTAACGTTTCTAACCAATTTGAAATCTCTTGAGTGTACGTTGATGAAGGCACCTCTCCTAGCACATAGCAATCGCTTGTAAAACTCCAGCTATAAGAGGCAAAGGGTCAGCATTCTTGACCAGCGATAGAAAATGCGCAGTTTTCGTGAGTGAAAACAATGGAATCAGCGGTTCTCAACCTGTGGGTCCTGACCTGTTTTCTGATGGTCTCAGGCTCTACAGCAGTGACCCATAGGTGAGAACCACTAGCAGGGTCGCCTAAGACCATCAGAAAACACAGATATTTACATTACAATTCACTACAACATGAGGAACTGTATTAAAGGGTCGCAGCATTAGAAAAGTTGACAATCACTGGGTGGAATGGTTGCTTCTGAGTGTGTATGTTGAAATTCTGAAGTGCACACTCACCGAGCAGAAGCGGATAAGCTAGGGAGAAACAAATCACTATAATGAGTGACCTACCCTCGCCTGGAGGATTCTTTCTACAGGAGTGGATTCAGTCCAGGGCAGGTGGGGGTGGGGGGAGGAAAGGAGGGGGTCCATACTGCCTGAAGTCTTGTTTGGCATGTGTCTTGTTTGGCATTTGGCGGATCACCCTAAAGCTTGATTGCATCACAGACAAGTTAATCCGGTACAAAGCACTGGCCTGAAGTGATTTGCTGTTCATGTTTCATGAGCAGCCAGCTGTCTGGGTGGAGAAGGATATTTAGCTTCCGCCCTACCTGGAGGATGACCCCGCGTGCATTTATAGACCAGTTTTGGCTCTGGCCTTTTGCACAGTTCATCTCACGGTTTCTGTCTAATTTTTATTTTTTTCTAGTTTTTGTTTGGTGCTTTGAGGGAAAAAAAATGTTCATCACTTACAAATCTACTAATTGCAACCCATTCTAACAATTATTTATGGGTAATTTATTTCAAAACTTAATCAGTAGTCACTCATCTTAAATATTTTCATTGGGCCTAGGAGTGATAAAAACCTAGTAATTCCTCTATAAATAAAACTTTAAAATAAAATAAAATAAAATGAGGAGGTTGTTACTGCAGCTAGAAGAAATAATATTTTCATTGTAATAGTAACCAGTGTTGTTAACATCATCTATTTCGATTTTTCCTCATATTAGGCACAGGATACAAATGCAGTTCCTAATCCTCTTGAAGGGGTCATATGGGTATTTCTGTTTGATGAACAGGAACTTTTAAAATATATTTTTTAATTTATTTCAGAAAGGAAGGGCTTAGGGAGAGAGAGAGAGAAACATCAATGATGAGAGAGAAACATCTATCAGCTGCCACCTCATACTGCCACCCCCTTACTGGGGATCGAGTCCACAACTCAAGCATGTGCACTGACCAGGAATAGAATACTGACCCTCTGGTTCGTTGGTCAAAACTCAACTGCTGAGCCACACAGCCGGGCTAAGACAAGTATATTTATATCCAACTTTTCTGTGGCATATTAAGTAAAACAAATCAGAACAAACAAACTGTTAGGAGTGATCTCTAAAAAAGAATTGTTTTAATAAAAATTTATCAGGTCCTCTCTCCTATTGACCTTGTCTAACTGGCCTCCACCTCCTGCCCAGGCCTTCCCACCCTATTGTCTATGTCCAGTGGTTATGCATCTACTCATACAAGTTCTTTGGTTGATCTCTTCCCACCCACCTACCCCCCACCTTCCCTCTGAGATTCCACATTCTGGCCCATGCTTCTCCATCTCCATCCTTCATTATACAATATTAGAAGCCCGGTGCATGAAATTTGTGCACAGGGGAGGTTGTCCCTCAGCCCAGCCTACACCCTTTCCAATCTGGGACCCCCTCAGGGGATGTCCAACTGCCGGTTTAGGCCCAATCCCTGTGGGTAGGATTGCCCCCTAAACCAGCAATCGGACATCCTTATCACAACCTGGGACTGCTGGATCCTAACTAGTTGTCTGTTTGCTTGCCTGATTGACTGCCACACCCTCACAAGATGGCAATGCCCACAGCCACAAGATGGCAGCACCCAGTCCCCTCAGCCCCACTTCACCTAGCCGGAGTCCTGATTGCCCCTAATCACTCTGCCTGCCAGCCTGATGGTCCCTAACCACTTCCCTGCTGGCCTGATTGATTCCTCACTGCTCCCTGGATGGCATGATTGTTCCCTGCCAGCCTGATCACCTCCAACTGCTCTCCACTGCCAGGCCGGTTGCCCCCAACTGCCTTCCCTGCGGGGGATGAGGCTGGATGCCGTGGGGACTGGGCGAGGCAGGGTTGAGAGGACTGGGGGACTCTAGCTAGATGATGCAGGGCTGAGGGAACTGGGTGCCACCATCTTGTGGCTGTGGGCATTGCCATTTTTAATTGGCTATGGATGCTGCCATCATGTGAGGGTATGACAGTCAATTAGCATATTCCTGCTTTATTAGATAGGATTAGTAATAAATTATGTCATACTGGTAATGGAAAATAAACATGTAAAGTACTTGTGTGCATATGACTGCGCATGTGTGGGTACCCACACAGATATTTGTACATGTGTATGCACACACATACATATATAAAAACACATACTAGACAAACACTTCTAAGAGGAGGAAGGAGAATAACTAGTATTCAATACATCAAAAAATGAGCATAAATATGTTCAAGTCTGTCAGCTGACAGTTCTACATAACCCAAAGGAAGCATATCTCCCAGAGTCTGCAATGCACAGGAAGTTCGGAGAGATGAGTTCAAAGAGGAAAGGGAAGGATGGAAACATATTCACGAAGACTCCAAGGAAGAATCACAGTCATATAAACAAGAATCAGAGTCCTTGGCAGGAAAACCCAGAGGTAGTAAATTGGTTAATCCTATACAATAAAGATGTAATATGCAAATGGTCGCTATGCTGTGAAGTGTAACACCCAACCACATAACGACCGGATCGCAGATCAGCAGGAGGGTGGGGCAGCGAGCTACAAGGGGGGGGGGGGGGGGGGGG